>CAUYLG010063884.1:0-34191 GCA_963573385.1 Cacajao melanocephalus | reverse complement strand
CTACAGGCGTGCGCCACCATGCCCAGCTAATTTTTGTATTTTTAGTAGAGACGGGGTTTCACCATGTTGACCAGGATGGTCTCGATCTCTTGACCTCGTGATCCACCCGCCTCAGCCTCCCAAAGTGCTGGGATTATAGGCTGGATGGAAGTTTTGAGATTATCTGGTTCAATTCCAGTATGTTGACATTAAAACTCAGGCCCAAGAAGGGATGGGACCTCTCCAAGTTCATGCAGCAATTTAGTGGAACTGCCAGGTAAATTCCCACTATATCACTGTGAAATACAACAAAAATATTCTTCATCAACATATCCCTAGGTAATCATCTTGACTCAAAATCTCCCAGTGGTAATCTTTTGATCTTAGTGCTGTGTTTCAGAAATATTATTTTATTAATAATTCCAAAATGTAGAAAAAAGTAACAGCCCTGGCATCCCATATCTCACCACCTTCCAAACATCTCAACGAAAGAATTACATTTAATACATGTCAGAGTAGAGGAAAATACTCGGGCCTTGGCCTCCCAAAGCTGGGATTACAGATGTGAGTCACTGCACCCAACCTTGCCCAGCATTTTTAAAGCTCTCCAGGTAACTGTAATGTGTAATGAATGTTGAGAATCCCTGTAATAGTGTACCTTTTGCAGGCCTCTGCAGCTTCAGAGCCTTGGAAGAATGTGTCCTGCTTCCCATTACCTGCAACCACACCTGCCACAGATTCCTAAACTAAATAAGCCTGTGGAGGTCTCTGAAGCACATGGTTCCTTTCACTATTGTTTTACTATTCTGCCTCCATTGCAAATGGATGATAACCACTGAGTGGTCACAGAATCTAGACAGAACAGGACATTCACTCACACAGGTGGAATACACCCAGTGCTAAAGCAGATGGACGTGGAAGGAAGCCCAAAACTTTCTCCAAATGTGACAGTTGAGAGTGGTTTTTGGGATCATCTAGCTTTGGTTAATAATGGAGGAACCAGAGAAGCCCACAGATGATGCTAAGCCTCCTCCATCTCTAGGGAATAAAGCTTATACTAGGATTAGGATGAGGCAACTGAGGTGCTCAACTTGGGCACAAAAGATAGGGACCATCAAAACAACTGAGTAATCAATGCAATATTTAAAAAATTCTAAATCAATGAAAAAAATCCATCATGGACAAAAATTTAAATACATCCAGCATTTTCACAATTCACTCACTTGCCTCACCCTAACCTGGGTCCTATGAGATTCTGTCACCCTAGTCCCAGCCCTGGTAAAAACTCATCCAGACCCCAGAAACACATGTAACTGAGAAGAAGAAAGTGCTCTCATTCAAGAGAAAGGTAGTAGGACCCCTTCTACCCTAATTCATCATGAGATGGCTAAGAATGGAATAAATTGTACCCTGTGTTTCTTACCTATAACTGGTGAGAAAAACAACTGTCCCCAACCCCCAAAATAAACATGAAACCTCACCATGGTTCTCCCAATATAAATCAAAAGGCTGTGAAATAAGAGGAAAGAATGAGGAGTCCTGGGACAAAAATTTCCCAAGGCCTTTCTTGGTGTATGGAAAAGGAGTGAAAGAACAGATGGAAAAGATAGAGGGAGATAGATACTTGCCTGTTGCTTGACTCTTTACTGTTGAACATTTTGATAGCCTTTTTTTTTTTCCCAGACCAATCAGCTCTAAAATGATTCACTAATGGTTCAATCTCAGGCATCCAGCAGCTTTTGGAGAGAGACAGAGATAGAAAATTTTCAAGGTCTTCCCATGAGGTACTCGTGAAAATAATAGACTTAAGAATGAATAAATGAACAAATGGATGAATGGGTGGACACATGCTGTCTCTGTATTAGAATAAAATCTGTTCTCTATTTTTCAAGGTCACACAAAAAGATATGGTGGATCTACAATAAGAAACCTGGCCTGTCAATTCAATATTGGTAAACTGTCAAAACGTGTCATATAAAATAAAATAAAATATTAACATCAAGAAAAATGTTAAAGAAATACATATATGGGGAAAGAGGATTTTCACTTTATATACTACTTGGTTACAAAATTAAGAAGCATTTATTTTAAAATTGAAACTAAATATGAATAAGAAAAAACTGAGATTCTGATTTAAAAAGTAGAACGTAAACTAAAGTAATTGCCATATGCATGACAAAACAGAATTTTAAAGTATAAAATAAACCATTGAAATTGTAATCACGTAAATATAAAACTAAATAGTAATGATATGCCATATATCATCTATTAAATTATGAAGGATATAAAATGATAATGATGCTTAATGATGGATAGGTATTATGAAAAGTGTACCAAATAATGCTAGTGCTACTGTAAATTTGTACAAAATTTATGAATTTATGAAAATAAATATCAATCTGTAGCAGCCTTCAAATATCTTCAAGCATTATGACATTGAAATTACACTTTGAGGACTACACAATAAGTAATCAGAAATATGTATATATGTTAATTAATGAAGATGTTCCTCCCAATACTGTTTCATAAATTCAAAATTATGATGAAAATATAAAAGTTCAAAATTGTATTCAAAAACGGAGAATAATTTAAACATTTGAGTATAAAGAAATAGGTTAAAATAAATATGGCACATTCATATGATCACTTAAAAGACAGACCTTTAAATTTTATTTGAGAAAATATGGGGAAATGATACGCTATAAAAGAGAATAAAGCAAAATACAGAATTATGCATCCAATTTACTCCAAAAGAAAAACTGGAGAATAGTAAATTTAGGTGGAAATGTTTATTACCTCTAAATCATATAAATATATATTCCAAAGTTTCAATAATGAACTGGTTAAATTTTCAGAGTAAAAATATAAATGATACATAATTGGATTCTCATAAATAAATGCATGCCAGGATTATTATACCTCTGTCTTTATTCTCTCCATACACCCTGCTGTAATTTTACCCATAAAAATGTTCTTGTGAATTGTGATTTACTGTCTCTATGGGGGATAAAATAGCATCTCCCTTATAAAGCCAAAATTGAACTACTATCTATAATATTCTCCAATTATCTCTATCAAAATTACATTTAAAGAAAAAAATATCATTTTTCTTTAGGAAAAATGGTTTGTGCATACAAAATTGTCTTCTATTACGCAGTGACCAACTTCATTCACTAAACAGATTTGTTTTGAGCATCTACCTAATATCTTGTGGTGTTTGGCACTGAGCATTTAATGACAAACAAGGCAAACACTTCTTGAAGTCATCAATCTTAAAGTCTATTTGAGGTGATAGATAATTTTAAAATCTCAAAAATACACAGATAATAAAAAACAGGTTATTGAGAAAAAATAACCATGAGTTGTGAGGAAAAAAGAAACCTCCTTTAATACTTCACACTGCATAGGCAGGAAATGCATTAGTAAATAGATGACATTTTACTCAGAACTAAAAGGTAAATGAAAGCCTGCTATACAAAGATTCTGAAAGAAAAAGTTGCACACAAAAGAGACAGCTGGTGCAAAGACCCTGAGGCAAGAAAATGTGCACAGCCTCACGCTGTCAAGGAAGTCAGTAAGGCTTGAATGGTTAGTGAACTACGGCGGAGATAGTACAAGATGTGGATGGAAACAGGAAACAACGAGATCATGCAGAGATTTGTAGTCCATGTTAGAAATTGAAGTTTTATGTTAAAATTAGTGGAAGTCACCGAAATATTTTAAATAGGTGAAAAATTTGACATATATAATTTTAATCATTTTGGCTACTGTTGGGGTCGTGGATGGCAGCAGAAGAGAGAGATAAGAAACTGTTTAGGAGACTTCAAGTAATGCAAGTGTGATACAGTCATGGCTTAGAGGTAGGTGTAGGAGTGGAGATGAGAGAAATTAGATGGATTTAAGATATATTTTGGAGTGAGATCCAATAGAGATTGTTAGCGGCTAAAGTTGTGGGAGCTAGGTTGGGAGATGAAGGAAGGGAAGGACAAGATGCCCTCAGCTATTTCCTCATCAGGTTTTGATGGTTTACCTGGTGTGACCCAAACCTTCATTCCTGAGGGCTCTGAGTGCTCCTTGGTCTGGGGTCGCTGCAGTTGTCCATTCATAGTTACAATGGGGCAAGAGAATACAAGGAGGTATCCAAGTGGATCTGTTGTGTTTCACATATAATCCCTTTTGGCTCCAATGGAGAAAAGCAGCCCTGCCTCATCCTGATGATCAGAATCAGTTATACATTCCCATATGGCAATTCCTCTTCTCATCTGCTTCTCCTTGGGCACAGGAATATAAATTGCTGTTATTTGTTTCTCCTGGCAAGAATGTGTCCCTTTTTGTGAACAAGGCCCTCCAAACTCTAGAGCTTAAAATTATGAGGATATGAAGCACACAATTTCCCAGTGGATCATAGGGAAAGTTGGCGTGGGGCCAATCCTGTCGACAAACTTTGTTTCTAGATGCATAAGCTTTCACAAGGGAGACACGGTGTCATATAGAGCCTGCTGATTTAATAAATACACTAAAATACATTGCATTTAAAAGGATGACGTCCCAATCAACCAGAGTGTTTCTCCTGATCTGGCACTTCAGTTGCATCTTTAGAAAGTAGTTCCAGTGTTCTCTGAGGTCAGCTGTCTCTGGATGGTGTGTTATGTGACATGGTCAGCGGAACCTATGGCCATGAGCCCACTCCTGGACCTCATTTTCTGTGAAGTGGGCAGTGTGGTCAGATGCTGTGCTGTGGGAGATACCCAGTCTATGGATCAGGAGTTTTGTAAGCTCACAGATGTTAAGTGCTGGCTAAGGCTCTACAAGCAGAAAAGGCAAACTTACGGCTAGATAAGTATGTAAGTTTGTGAGAATCAACTGCCGGCCTTTCCAAAATAGAGGGGCCCAATGTGGTCAACCTTGCCACCCCAAGGTCATTTGGTCTCCTGGAATAATGGTTTCCTAGTAGGGGCTCAGATTTGGTCTATGTTGCTGACAAGTTGGACATTCAGAGACAATAATAGCTAGGTTTGTGGAAGTTTATGCTGTTGGACATACAGACAGCCTCCATCTCTGCTACCACGACCACTCCATTCACATGCCCATTATGATATCTCTGGTGTGACTAATGAGAAAGGCCAGTAAGGTCAACTGATCAAGTCATTTCATCAACTTGGTTTGCAGTACCTATCTGTATTAAATGATTTCTGGTGAACATTAAAATATTTTCATACTTTTATCTGCTCCCATATGTCTATCAACATGCCTCTTCCACAGACCTCATTGTCTTCAGTTTTCTAGTGCTTGTCTTTCCAGGCCCCAGATTAGAAGGCCAGGCCACTGACCACAGCCCATTAATCTATATATTCTCACCTCAGTTCCCTTCTCCCTCTTCACAAAGTAGATAACCAGGGTGCTCCAAGTGAAGCTCTTACCATCAAGATTTCTATCTTCATTGCAAAAGATTAAGAGTGGATATAGAATGAGGTTTGGGGGATTCATTCCCTAGGTTCCCTCTTTCATGGGCTTTGTATTGATAGTGACTGCTCCTCTACCAAAAGCCACAGACCTCTCTTAGAAATCCAGGCGCTGCTATCTCTGCATTGTATTAATTACTCTCTCTGCCTGCCTTTCAGGCCTAGGGGTAGTAATGGCTTCCTGCTGTGGCAAGCCTTATGATGTGTTATTGTATCAAGTAGGTTGCTGTTAATTGTCTTCATTTCCTTGTTTCAGTATATTATCTGTTTTTTTTCCATAACCTAATACATCTAATAAGTAAGATACGAAATGATAATAAATGGCTTACTTGAATTATTTGGACCTGTATAAAAATATTCTTAGAATAAAGAAAAAAGCAATTATTTTGTTTTCCAGTATGTATTTTAACAAAAATAATAGTAATAATTACCATTTATCACTGTTTAGTATGTGTCTGTATATCTATTTCATGTTTATCACCATATTAGTATATTAACTTACTCATTCAATGACTATTTGAGTGCCTACAATGTTCCAGCAATTCAGCAAATTTTATGGGAGTTATAGAAGTAAGTCAGTCATTCAACCCTGTTGTAATGAATTCTATGGTATACTGCCTAGACTTTCAGACCAACTTTAGGACTGAAAAACCTCATTGCTCCAGTTGCTATTATAGTATTGGCAACTGCTATTTAGCAGCCAAGACTCTCTCTGAAATCTGTTCTTGCCTGAAAAGAGCTAGCTTGCCCAGGGTCATCCCATCTTTGCAGAAGAAGCCTCCATCCAAAGAGTGATTGTTTGCTGGAGTATAAATGTGTGGCTATCTTTCCTAAAATTTAGACAACTCTGAATGGTCATCCCAGTTCAAGTGCTCACTTCATGATGAGCTGAAGCTTTTGCTGCAACTGTATGGCAATTAAACTCTTCCCTCCAATTATTCCTACTTCTTTCACTTCTTCACAGGTGTGAAAACACCCCCTAATAAACTTATTGCATACAGGTCTCTATCTCAAAGTCTACTTTCTAAGAAAACCAATCTGCGATTTCTGCCCTTGAGAAGCTTATAACTTAGGTAGAAAAACTTTATTTTGGGATTTATTTCTATGAAGTAAATGAGCAGTGATGTTATGACAAGAATGCAAACAAGTGGTATGCAATGTCTCAGAATGATATTATACTTGATTTCAACATGTATGTAGGAAGGCCTCATATTTACCATATAAATATGAGACAACCTGAGGTATGAAGATATATAATACAGTATCTATCTTCAAGAGTTTACAGTAATTGAAATAGGCCATTTTGGGGGCACGGCAACAATGTGGCTATACTATGTTCTATTTATTTAGGGTGACAGCATGCATGTTGTACCCTAATATTTTTTTCTGTCACTATTCCAGGGGGTCTCTGACTTCGAACCTATAGAGTGGCTTCCTTCTGTGGATTATTTTACTAACCAGCTCGCCCCAATTTTTTTTTCTCAGGCCCCAACCACTGCTAAGTGATAGCTTTGGCAACAACAAGCAATAAACAACCACGAGGAAAAGACCTACATCCGTGAAGAGAAAGATCTACTCATGACCATTCTACACATACAAAATACTGGTAGAAATGGCTAAGCCTTCAATTACAAGTAGCATTAACATTGGCAAGAAGTGGTTATTGGAGGGAATTATAGATGGAAAAAAAAAAAAAACCAAAGCAATGTACAAAGCATGAAGTGTTATGAAATAAGGTTTTTAAATTTTGGAATGGTGTGAAAATGCACCTAGATTTTGACATTTACCAAATACAGAGACATTAATCAATGTACATGTAATAGTTCTGAAGACGGCGATCAGTGCTTAGGTGGCCATTTTCTATGTCAGTGGGGTTTCCAAAACGCGGCTCACAGGGAACTTGAGTTCTAAGGAATTCTCTCACCGGCCACCACTGAAATATTAATATTAACAAAGATACTCCCATCTAGGATTAAAATAATGTACATATGGGGTTGACAGTGTTTCATAGCAAAAACATATACAATAACTTGATAAAAATAGATTGTTGAAAAGTAATAAAAATTGAAAATTTCTTATGCAATTTACCTAAAGTTTAAATATTTTTAAAAGCATGAAGGCTATAGATGTCAAGTGACTTTTCCATTATTGCCTAAAGGTATATTCTTGAGAGTTGCAACGCTTTCTTTGTTTCAAAAGTGTATGACAACAGACAAGATTGATATCAAGCTGAATAATACATTAAGTAAATTTACACATAGCCATTAGCAGTAATTCTAATGAGGGTGCTTACAGAGACCTTCAAACTTTGCTCCTAATTTTACCTTTGAACTTGAACTCTTGATGCAAATTTCATATGTTTATCAGGAGATTCAGATACCACATTAAAAAATCTTAGGAAGATTCATACAATTGAGAAGACATCCAGTATTTCCTTCTCTGTATTAAATGTACATGGACGTAAAATATTTGGTAGCATGTTTACAACAAAAATTAATCCAGATCATTTTTCTAAAACTACATCTTAAATCTCCAAACTTTAATATGTAAATTTTTCCCATAAAAGGAACTCAAGAAATATATAATATGTATAGCTTATGACTATTTGCCCATATACATATATGTCTGTTTTCTCCACACAACATTCCTGAGAGGTAGAGAAATAATTATTGCTAATTTCCTCAATTTGAGAGGGAATTAAGACCAAAGAGTTTGGATAATTATCTTAAATATATATGAATAACTCACTGTTAGAACCAGCATTGCATGTAGGTTATTCAATCCCCATCCAATGCTCTTATGTACAATAAGGATGTAGTATATGATTCAAAATAGTTTGAAACACTTTGCAACAGAAGCTACATATAAATGAAAATCTTTATTCCAGAAATAAATACCAATAATATGATAAAAATGCATGAAGTCATAAGTTAATCTATATCCTGTGGACAAGCATTAACTGTAGATCTATTTTTCTTTTATTGAGACAGGATCTCACTCTGTCACCCACGCTGGAGTGCAATGGTGCAATCTTGGCTCACTGCAACCTCTACCTCCTGGGCTTAAGTGATCCTGCCACCTGTCCTCCCAAGTAGCTGGGACCACAGATATATCCCACTACAGTCAACTAATTTGTAGATCTAAATTTCATTGCAACAAAGTCAAAAAGAGTTACATAAATTGTACCATCTGAAAAATAGAAAACAAATCAGGTAATGTAATGTCATGTTAAACCATGTTAAAAACTCTTCCAATGGCTCTTTTCATTGCATTTATAGATACTTCAAACTTTACATCCTAGCCTACACGGTCCAACATAATCTGGCTTCCATAATTTTTCTGTCTTCACCAACTATTACTTTCCCTGTTGTGAACTACACGCTGTTCTTTCTGTTTGTTCCTTCAACATGCCAATCTCACTCCTACCTTCAGGCCTTTGGACCCACTATTGAATCCACTAGCAATACTACTCACCCACTTCTTAACACAACTAGCTCCTTTTCGTCATGCAGACCTCAGGTCGAAAGTCCCAGGTTCTCATTATTCAGGTCTCCTAGAAATCATATCTGATCATCTTATCTAAATTAGTCATTTTTCCAGCTATCCCCTGTTTAATTACTACAGTCTACTTTCTTTGTAGTACTTAGCTCTGTGAAATATTCATGATTATTCAAATTTTTGTTTACTTCTGTTCTTTCCTTTCAACTAGAATGAAAATTCTATAAGAGTCAGAAATTCACATATCTTTACTTACCCACTATTATGTCTTGAGCACCAAGGAAAGTGCCAACTGGACACTTAAGTTTTAAATGAATAAATTTAAATTCATTGACAAGGACAGCTTCTTCTTTAAACTTAGTCTTAAAACCATTTAAAATCATGAATTATTTTAAAAGTTTAAAACAGCATGCACTATGGCTTTAGCATCTCTCTTGTAGAATAAACAGCATTAGCCAGTGAGATGGGGTAGAATGAAGAAAATAAAGCTAGCATAATGGAATATCAACAAGGTAGACTACTCTGAAGAAGATCAACATGCAATGTACACAGAAAAAAAAAATCAGTAAGATTAGCGTTACGAATCAAAGTAAAAGGAAATTTTTTAAAAGCAGGTCATGAATGCTGTAAATTACTGAAAAGTATTCATTGAATTTTTTAATAAAATGCTACTAATGACCTTGGAAGAAGCAAATTCAGTGAAGCGGTAGTGATATGAGAATATGATTGCAGTGGATTAATGAGAAAATATAACAAGGAATTTCAACATAAAAAATAGATGACATGGTTTTGTGATGGACATTTTTAGAGTATATTCTGACTTACTTGATTTGATCGTTTAAAGAATCCCAATTTGACTCTATTCAAGAGTCTGTTTTAGAGGAGAACTGCCTTGTGATTAATTGAATATTTGCAAATAAGTTGAATATTTTCCCACCAGTCAAGCTTTTAAATCTTTACATATTGTACTCCTTAAATATTCCCTTCTATAGACTAAATATTTATAGATTCTCCAACCATTCTCACTTATAAGCTAATTTTCGATACTTCATTTACATCCTTATTATCCTTGACCACTCTAGTTTGTCAATGTCATCTTACAGTGTAATTTCTGGAAATATTTAAGGGCATCACTTGCTTTTTCAATTACTTGTAATAATTCCCCATTGTCCTATTCATTCTGATTTTTAAGACCTTCAACACTGACTTTTGCAAATATTCTTGGGCATTATCTCCCATTCCCTCTCATATTTATAATACACATACTAGATCAGGGGTCAGCAAACTTTTTCTGTAAAGGGTCAGATAGTAAATATCTTTTGCTTTGCAGACTATATAGTCTCTGTTGCAACTACTCAATATGTCATATACAATACAGTATAATACAGTACAATACAACAGACAATACGTATATAACAGATAATCAATTAATGAATGTCCATGGCTGTATTCCAGAAAAACTTCATTGAAGAAAACAACAGGCCGAAGGCTTCAGTTGGCCCTAAGCCATAGTTTGCCTAACTGTGATCTAGACAAACAAAATGCCTTGATATTTTTGGGGGGCTTCTAAGTCAATTCTATGCTTTTGTTGATACTCTTTACTATTCCACCTGGTTGGTTAAAATAAAGGCTAATATAGCCAACAGATTCTAAAATACAGCAGTTTACATGAGAGAAAAAGCTTTCTTTTTTTTACCTCTTGCATGTCAGTCCTGGCCTAAGTGGACCAGATCGTCTCATAGCTCTGTTCCGCAAGATCATTCAGTAACTAGGCTTCCTGTTGCTAATGGTAGCAAGTAATTGTCAACCCTTAGTGACACATTAGCACTAATATTTTGTCTCTTTATAATCAGTTCTGCTAGAGATACAGGCTCATACACCTTTGTTTTAGCTTCAAAAATACTGAAAGATGGCTTTGTCAAATGTTTTAACCATATAAAACTTGGGAGCCTATTATCCCTGTCTGCTTCATGTTTTCATAGCCATTAAACCAGTGATGCATGTTTTAGACTTTTCTTATAGTAGTTCCAGTTTTCTGGTATTAATTTCAACACAAAGGAAAGTAGGGTGTGTTAACAAATAGACTAAATATATATATATATATATATACATATATATATATATATATATATATATATATATAAAACCACCCAACATATTAAAAGTTAATTTCCCATATGATACGGTTGGGCTTTGTGTCCCCAGCCAGATCTCACCCTGAATTGTTATATTTCCCACTTGTCAAGGTCAGTACCAGGTGGAGGTAATTGGATCATAAGGGCAGTTTCCCCCATGCTGTTCTCATGTTAATGAGTGAGTTCTCATGAGATATGATGGTTTTATAAGCATCTGACATTTCTCCTGCTTGTACTCACTCTGCCCTACTGCCCTGTGAAGAAGGTGCCTGCTTTTCCTTTGCCTTCCACCATGATTGTAAGTTTCCTGAGGCCTCCCCAGCAACGTGGAACTGTGAGTTAATTAAGCTTCTTTCCTTTATAAATTACCCAGTCTCGGGCAGTTTTTTATAGCAGCATGAGAACAGACTAATATACCAAGGATTTAACAGTTTAGAGTGGTTCTAGGTTGTTGGAATACTCTGCTTCACAGTCATTCAGGGACCCAGGATGATAGCAGCTCTACCATAATCAACATACATCTTTCAAGTACAGCTTGGTGGTTGCCATAAGAATGTGTTATATGAAAAAAGTAATAAGAAAGGAGCTTACCTAAAAATGTTAGTAGTATGGTACAACATTTTCTCTCATGTTCCATTGGCTCTAACTCTGTCAAATAACCATATCAAACTGCAAGGGAGACTGAGAAATTAGTTATATGCCCAAAACGATAAGAACGATTTATGGTAAATGGCCAATAATTTGTGTATGCCATCTATCAAAATGCTACAGTATTACTTCGTTCTTGATTTCTTCTCTTAGTTCCCTTTCTCTTTTACATGAATCACCATACTGTTTTACTCATATACCTTCCCAACACAGTTTCTGTACCTGATCTGCAGATACTGGCTTGCCTAAATTTGATGATTATCAAAAGCAGGCACTCTGGAAGTATGCCTTATAGATGTTGTACAGAGATGTACAAATGTAGCATTAGGTCTGGTGGCAAGGGAGAGCAGAAGGGCATATTGGGCCTTGGGTGTACTCTTCTTTATATCACTTATTTCCAGCATAAGGCATTTTAAGAAAAATGGAGTCTCAATGGATGGTGAAATGGTTTAAATTACTGTTTATCATCTCCCACTTCTCTGGAACTTCACTGAAATCATAGACTTTTACTATCAACCTACAGTAAAGTCTTCTTGGGGTAGCCATCTAATTTATAATAATTGTCCTTTTCCTTGAAACAACCTCATAACAGAAAGAAAATCAGTATGAGTAATTCCGTGAACAAATATGTAACCATAGCTGACCGATCCACAGACCAAATACAATTCTCTTCATGGTATTTAAAGACCTTTAAACTAAGACTGAGAGTATTCAGAGCCAAATCATGTCAATGTCAAAATCTGAGGCAGAACATTCACAATTTTCTGCTGCTAGAGTCCCACATCCACCATAATTGCAGCCTTTCCTGAATCTTGGCTATCAAAATCATTCTTCAAAACTGTGAGAAACAACAGTACCCTTTCAGTGTACTTGACAATTTGCTAAAACACTAGAATTAGCTTCCTGTGCTTGCCACTAAAAGAAACTTGTTATTCTCCCATCAGTATTAGAAGATTTTTACTTTGTCCATGTAGAGGGAAGTACAATAGTACTTGGATCGTTATTTTTTTATCTTAAGTATATGTTGACATACGCCACATGGCACAAGCTAGTAGCCTAGTCATTTCATCTTGTTCTTGAATTAAATAAAGCCCTTTTCATTGTAACTGTCTTTTTAACTTTTATTTTAGGTTCAGGGGTACATGGGCAGGTTTGTTTTATAGGTAAACTTGTGTCACAAGGGGTGTACTGTACAGACTGTTTTGTCACCCAGGTACTAAGACTAGTAAAGAATAATTACATTTTTCGTTACTCTTTCTCCTCCCACCCTCCACTCTCAAGGAGACCCCAGTGTCTTGTTTGCCTCCGTGTGTCCATATGATATCCTCATTTAGTCCCCACCTAGAAGTGAGAAGATGAAATATTTGTTTTTCTGTTCCTGCATTAGTTCACTGAGGATAATGGCTTCCAGCACCATCCATGTTCCTGCAAAGGGCATGTTCTCATTTTTTCTTATGGCTGCATCATATTCCATGGTGTATGCTACCACATTTTTGTAGATCCAATCTACCATTGATGGGCATTTAGGTTGAATCCATGTCTTTGCTATTGTGAGTAGTGCTGTGATGAACATACATGTGCATGTGTCTTTAGGGCAGAATGATTTATATTCCTCTGGGTATATGCCCAGTAACGGGATTGCTGGGTTAAATGGTAGTTTTGTTTTTAGTTCTTTGAGGAATCACCATACAGCTTTCCACAATGGTTGAACTAATTTACAATCCCAACAACAGTGTATAAGCATTCCTTTCCTGCAGAACTTCACCAGCATCTGTTATTTTTTGATATTTTAATAATAGCCATTTTGACTGATGTGAGATTGCATCTCATTGTGGTTTTGATTTGCATTTCTCTAATGATCAGTGATACTGAGCTTTTTTTCATGTCTGTTGGTTGCATGCATGTCTTCTTTTGAGAAGTGTCTGTTGGAGTCCTTTCCCGACATTTTTATTTTATTATTTTTTTATTGTACATTTGTTTGAGTTCCTTATAGGTGACGGATATTCGACCTTTGTTAGATGCATAGCTTGTCACAGTGTTCTCTCATTCTGCAGGTCGACTGTTTACTTTGTGGATAGCTTTTTGTTGTTGTTCAGAAGCTCTTTAATTATATCTCATTTGTCAATTTTTTGCTTTCGTTACAGTGGCTTTTGGCATCTTCATTATGAAATCTTTGCCAGTCCTTAGACTGGAAATACAGAATGGTATTGTCTAGGTTGCCTTCTAAATTATCATAGATCTTAAGTCCTTAATTTGCCTTGAATTGATTTTTGTGTATGGTGTAAGGAAGAGGTCCAGTTTCAGTCTTCTGCATATGACTAGTCTGTTAACTCAGCACCATTTATTGAATAGACAGTCCTTTTCCCACAGCTTATTTTTGTCAGCTTTGTCAAATATCAGATGGTTCTAGCTGTGTGACATTATTTTTGTGCTCTATTTTCTGTTCCACTGTTTTTGTACTAGTACTATACTGTTTTGGTTATCATAGTGCTAGTATAGTTTGAAGTCTTTCACTTTTTTCTTTTTGCTTAGAATTTTGAGCTGTTTTGGGGTTTCATATAAATTTTAAAATAGTTTTTTGTAGTTCGGTAAAAATATCATTTCTAGCTTTGTACAAATAACATCTAATCTGTAAATTGCTTTGGGCAGTATGGCCATTCTAATGATATTGTTTCTTCCTATCCATGAGCATGAAATGTTTTTCCATTTGTTTGAGTAATCTGGAATTACCTTGAGCAGTATTTGTAATCTCATTGTAGAAATCTTTTATTCCCCGTGTTAGCTGTATTCCTAGGTCTTTTTTTTTTTTCATTTTGTGACAATTGTGAATGGGATTACATTCCTAATTTGGCTCTCAGCTTAACTATTGTTGGTGTGTATGAAAGTTATTGATTTTCGTACATAGATTTTGTATCCTGAAATATTAATGAAGTTGTTTATCAGATTAAAGAGCCTTTGGGTTGAGACTATGAGGTTTTCTAGATAATAGAATCATGCCATCTTCTAACAGGGATGGTTTGATGTCCTCTCTTTCTATTTGGATGCCCTTTATTTCTTTCTCTTGCCTAATTGGCCTGGCAAGTTATTCCAATACTATATTGAATAGGAGTGATGAGAGAGGGTATCGTTATCTTATAACGGTCTTCTAGGGGGATGTTTCCAGCTTTTTTTCTTTCAGTATGGAAACTCACAGTTGGCTGTGAGTTTGACATACATAGCTCTTATGATTTTGAGGTATGCTCCTTTAAAACCTAGTTTGTTGAAAGTTTTTTTAAAAAAGAATGTTGAATTTTAGGAAACTTACTGATTCAATTTCAGAGCTCATTGTTCTGTTCAGGGAATCAACTTCCTGGTTCAGTCTTGGAAGGGTGTGTGTATCCAGGGATTTATCTGTCTCTTATAGATTTTCTAGTTCTTATGCATAAATGTGTTTGTAGTAGTTTCTAATGGTTATTTTTATTTCTGTGGGTTCAGTGGTAACATCCCCTTTGTCATTTCATTTTTTTTTTTCAGACAAGGTTTGTTCTTTTCACCCAGGTTGGAGTGTAATAGCATGATCTTGGCTCACCACAACCTCCACCACCTGGGTTCAAGAGATTCTCCTGTCTCAGCCTCTTGAGTAGCTGAAATTACAGGCATGTGCCACTATGCCTGGCTAATTTTGTAGTTTTTAGTAGAGAGGGGGTTTCTCTATGTTGGTCACGCTGGTCTTGAACTCCTGACCTCAGGTGATCTGCCCACATCAGCCTCCCAAAGTGCTGAGATGACAGGTGTGAGCCACCGTGCCCAGCCCCAAAATGATTAATGAAAGAGCAGAAATAAAATAGAAAAAAAATGTGTAATAGTAAGAATCAAATAAGCCAAAGGGTTTTCTCTCAAAATAATATTAAAATAGATAAAACTCAGTCAAAAGGGATGAAAAAGGAAGTACAGAAAGCAACATTGTGAATCAAAAATAAGATAAAAATTAAAACAGGGCAAGTATTTGAAAAAAATACATAATATTTATTTTAAACAATTGTATGCCAATACATTTGTAAAGTTGGATAAAATGGAATTTCTTTTTAGAAAATTAGAATTTTCCAAGACTTATTCAAGGTTAAACGAAATATCGGAATTAACTTAAAGTTCCTTCAAAGAATAGAAAACTTGGAATATCCTGAATAAAATTT
Organism: Cacajao melanocephalus; assembly: GCA_963573385.1. Lineage (NCBI taxonomy): Eukaryota > Metazoa > Chordata > Mammalia > Primates > Pitheciidae > Cacajao > Cacajao melanocephalus. Next base: position 18,297 of record CAUYLG010063884.1, on the reverse strand, counting down.
ACAAAGTAGCGTAACTTTTATTACCAGAGAAGAATTGCCAAATAAAATAAAAACCAATGACACTCATGAATGTAGATACAAAATCCCTAAATAATATAAACAAACCAAATTCACTGACACACACACACACACACACGCACCCATCTACAAATTAGATTTATTAATAGAATAATACAGAGATGATTTTAACATTAAATGTGTTGATGTAAGATTTACCAAACTGGGTTATAAGGGTGCTTTTTCCACTTGATAAAGTCTATCTAAAAAGAAAAATGCACTTGATATCACACATAATTAGGATGATCATATGGAATTAGTTGCATGAAAAAATATGTAAATACCTGGGTCGCGATGTGATTATTAATTGTACCTTCTGGTAAGGAGAACAGCACCCCACAAAAGGTTCACACCCTCAGTACCAGAATTTGTGAATATGTTACATTACATAGCAAAGGAAAATTAAGGTTGCACATAAAATTAAGATGGTTAGTCAGTGGCCTTTTTAAATAGAGAGATAGTCCTAGATTGTCCAGGTGGGGCAAATAAAAAAATTCATCCTAAAATTATATATAAATTTGATTCCATTGTAATTATAATTCCAACAGAGTTTTAAGTGTCCTTAAAATTGAAAGAGGGAAGCAGAAAAAGTTAATTTGAAATAATTTAAAAATTTAGATGTAAGAGCTGAATCCATAAACTTCTTAGAAGAAAATGTGGTGGAAAATCTCCTTAACATTGGTCTTGGTAATAATTTTTTAGATATTACACCAAAAACACAGGTAATAAAAGCAAAAAGAAACAAGTAGAACTATGTCAAACTAAATACCTCTGCATAACAAAGGAAACAATCAACAAAATAAAAATGCATCCCATGAAATGGGAGAAAATAGTTGCAAACCTTATATCTGATGAAGGGTTAATATTTAAAATATATAGGGAACTAAATGGCAAAAGAAATCCCTCAAAATACAAAAAAAAAAAAAAAGCACCAAATGACCCAATTAAAAATAAGTAAAAGATTCAGTTGGAAATTTTCCCAAAGAAAACTCGCAATGGCCAACAGGTATGTGAAAAGATGCTTAACATTATTTATCATCAGGGCAATGCAAATCAAAATCATACCTTTTAGGATGGCAATTATCAAAAACCTGAGATAACGAGTGATGGTGAGGGTGTGGAGAAATGAAAACCCTTGTACACTGTTAATTAGAATGTAAATTAGTACAGCCAGTATGGAAAATAGCATGGAGGTTTCTCAAAAAAATAAAAATAGACCTACCATAAAATCGAAAAGTCCCACATCTGGGTATATTTCCAAAGGAAATGAGATCAGTATCCTGAAGAGATATTTGCACTCCAATGATCTAAGATGTAAAATGTAAACAATGTACGTGTCCCTCAATAGGTGAATGAATAAAGAAAATATTAGAGATATAGACAGAGATACAGATGAATATTATTCAACCAATAAAAAAGGAATTCTGCGAATTGTAATAACATCAATGAACCCAGACAATATTATATTAATTGAAATAAGGCAACCACAGAGAGACAGATACTATGTGATCTCACTTGTATGTGGAATCTAAAAACTTTGAACTAAGAAGCAAAGAATAGAATAATGGTTGCCAGGGTCTGGAGATGGAGAAATGGGGAGATGTTAGTCGAGTACAAACTTTCCATTGTAAGAGAATAAGATGTGGGGATCTAACGCAGAGCATGCTGACTATAATTAATTATATTGCATTGTTTACTTGAAATTTGATAGTGTAACTGAAGCACTCACTCCATGTTGAAAGCAAATTGCTTTCTTTTATAGTGCCTTACTGTGCTTGCTTAAGAATTCTAGGAACTAATTGTGAGATAAAACCAAGACTGTGAAACATTCTCCCCAGAAAAAAAAAAATGCTGAACAGTTCATCTTCAATCTTGTTATAGTTTAGATGACACCAGCTAGACATCTAGATAGCCCATTACTCAAGATAATCATCAGAACCAGACATGCTGAACTGCATAGCTAACTCCTACACATAGATTACCAAGCCTCTTCCCCTTTAAATCCCCTTTTGCAAATCTGAGAAAATTGAAATATCTTTGCAAAGCAAGTCCACCATCTCCTTGGGATGCTGGCTCCTCAATAAACCTACATTTTTTCCCACCCACCAATGCTTGCCTCTCTAATTTTGATTTTGGGACATGAGCAGCTAAACTTGAGTCTGGTTACAAGAAGAAAGCAGATTTTAAGAGACCTCACCCCCCGCCACACACACACAAAATGTGAATTATGGACTGTGATGAATGTGCTAACGAATTGGATTTTGGTAATCAAAAGCAAATTTTGGTATATATATATTCGAGTCATCATGCTGTTACCCTTGAAAATATACAATCTGTATTTGTCAATAATATGTCAATAAATCAGGGAGGGGGAAACAGAAGGGAGAAACTGAGTACATTCAAGAAAACAAAAACCACTATTAAAAATAAAGGTAACTTAATGAGAAAATTTGTAAAATAAGGGATGAAAGAGTTATAAGACAAGTGGGGTACAGTGAGTAAGCCAAGAGATAAGCTACAGTAGAAAACCACTTGCACCCTAACTTTATGGCTGAGAGAATGGAGGCATCAAGAAGAAAAGTGAATTGCCTGAGTTCTCATAGTTAGTACATGGTGGGAACATATGGTATACCAGGCATATTGGCTCCAGAATTTGTGTTCTTACCATAATAAAGATTCTCTCCAAAGAGAAACAGGCAGGTAGGAAAACCAACCAAAGTAATCTTTTACAAAAGAAAAATAATAGATAATAATTAAGATTAAAAACTCATTAAACATAGATGGATAAGTGGTAGAAAAAACAGTCCTGAATTGCTGGCACCCTCCCTCTTCCATGCCTCAGCAGCAGCAGAGGAGTATAGCGATCCTTCCTATGCTTTGGAGAGAGGAAGAGTGCAGCAATTGTAAGACACTGAACTCAGCGCTGCCCTGAGTCAAACCGAGTCAAACTGAGTCAAACTCAGCTGATGTCTGCTCACAGAGGGAATATTTAAACCAGCCCTAGCCAAAAAAGAATTGCTGATTCCAGCGATCAGAACTTGAGTTCCTGGAAGCCTTGTCACCGCGAACTAAAGCGCTTTTAGGGCTTTGAAAAAACTTGATAGGCAGCAGAGGCCACAAAGACCGCAACATTTAGGTGAATTCCAGTGGTGAAATAGTCCTAGGGCCAGTGGCTTTGGGTGGCACATAATCTACTGGGACACCAGTAGAGAGGCTAAGGGAATCCTGGCATCACACCACCCCTAACTACAGGCTGCACAGATCCTGCTTTCAAGATACCCTTTCCCCCTGATTGAGGAGAGGTGAGTGAAGAGTGATGAGTAATTAGTTTTGTCTCTTGGTTACTAGCTTAGGCCCAGCAGGCTAGGGCACAGAACAGAGTCACAAGGCCCCCTTTTCAGGTCCTAGTTTCCAGATGGCATTTCTAGACATACTGTGGGCCAGAAGGGAACCTGATGCCTGTTGGGGGAAACAGCAAAGGAGAAAGGACTTGTAGAGTGCCTACATAAATTGGTTACGAGTAACGCATAAACTGGGAACAACAAACCGCAGCAAACTGCAGGAGGCCTCTGAGGAGGCAAACTTCTCCATGCCTCATGTTCTGATACAGGGTGACCTAGGCTCTGTTACCATAAACATTGTGCTCAAGTACGTAAAACCCCTTTGTAGCAGTAAGACATAACCAGACTTGTAGGCTCCTTGTAAGGCCCGCGTTCCACCAGCTACACATAGATAATAGGCTAAAGATAACCACATGATCTTGTTTTGTGAAACTCCCAAACCACCACTGTTATCAATGTTTAGAATGACACACCAGTTCTGGCTCACTGATTCAGTTCCGTCTCACTTATTCACTCCATCATCATGTCACCCTCTCACCACCATCACTCCACCCCTACCCTATAAATCAAAGTGATTGTAACCAATAAATAGTGTGAGAGATCAGAGCTTGGGGCCTTCACTGCCTCCACTATAAGTGATAGCCCCCTGGTCCCACTTTTTGCATTCCTAATCTGTCTTTTTCTCATTCCTTTGTCACCACCGAACTTGCGGTACCCATGGGTGATGTGGGGGCTGGTTCCCTACAGATGACTTGAAGGAGAAAAAACAGTCCTGGAAACATCACCTGCTAACTAAAGCCCTTGGGTCCTGAATAACCAGCAGTGATATCCAAGTACTATGATGAGGGTCTTGGGTGAGACAATGAGATTGCTGGCTTCAGGTGATACTAAGCACATTTTCAGCTTTGGTAGCTACAAGGCAAGACTACTTCTGCTTCAAAAGAGTGGAGGAAAAGGACAGGCGGAGTGGCTCATGCCTGTAATCCCAGCACTTTGGAAGGCCGAAGAGGGCGGATCATCTGAGATCAGGAGTTCAAGACCAGCCTGACCAACATGGTGAAACCCCATCTCTACTGAAAATACAAAAATTAGCTGGATGTGGTGGTGCAGACCTGTAATTCCAGCTACTCAGGAGGCTGAGGCAGGTGAATTGCATGAAAACAGGAGGCGGAGGTTTCAATGAGCCGAGATGGTACCACTGTACTCTGGCCAGGGTGACAGAGTGAAACTCTGTCTCAAACACACACACACACACACACACACACACACACACACACAACCAAGAGTGGAGGAATAATTGCAGAGGACTTTGTCTTGAACCTTAGGTACCAGCTCAGCCTCAGGGGAATATAGCACCTAGCAGGCTCTTGAGGTCTCCACTTCGACATCTTGGATCTTAGATAGCAGACCCACAGTTGGTTTGAAGGATATTTTCACTGTACATACTATGTTAAAGTAAAAGGTTTTTTTCATTACTTTAAATATATCACGCCTCTCTATCCTGGCCTATAAGGTTTCCAATAAAAATGTGTGCTATGAAGGAGAAACTATGTGCTATGAATGGGGAAAAGCTGAATGTCTTTCTAGAATGGGACAAGGATGGCGTTTCACCCTTGATATTCTACATAAGTACTGGAAGTCCTAGCTAGAGCAATCAGAAAGAGAAAGAAATAATATTATCCAAATAGGAAGGGAAGAAGTCAAATAATTCTGTTTGTAGATGATACAATTTTATATTTGAAAAATCCTAAAGACTTTACCAAAAATCCATTAGAACTGACAAATTCAGTAAAATTACAGGATATTAAATCAACATACAAAAATCAAGAGCATTTCTATACGCCAGCAGTTAACAATCTGAAAAAGAATTTAAAAAGTAATCCCATTTAATGTAGTCCCAAATAAAATTCAATACCTAGAAATTAACTTTAAAAACTGAAATATCTCTATAATGAAAACTATAGAACACTGATGAGAGAAATTGAAGAGAACACCAAAAAATAAAATTATATTTCATGTTCATGGACTGGAAGAATCAATATTGTTAAAATGTCCATACTACCCAGAGTAATCCACATATTCAATGTATTCCTGTCAAAATACCAATGACATTCTTCACAGAAAAAAAAAATTAAAATTTATATGGAACCACAAAAGGCCCAGAATAACCAAAACTATCTTAAGCAAAAAGAACAAAGCCAGAGGAATCGTTTTATCTTACTTCAAATTAAACTACAGAGCTAAAGTCCCCAAAACAGCATGGTATTGACAAAAAAAAAAAAAAAACCCACAAGAAAAACCAAACCAAAACAACAACAAAACCAATGAAACAAAACAAAACAAAACCCAGACACATAGACCAATGGAACAGAATACAGATCCCAGAAACAAATCCAAATCCACATGCCTAAAGTGACTCATTTTCAACAGAGATCCCAAGAATATATATATATATCAGTAAAAGGAAATAAATATAAATAGATAGATATGCACATATAAATATATTTCAAATATACCACTATAGTAACAGCAAGACAATGAGATACCTAGGAATTAATATTTTAAAATAAAAGTTGAAGTCCGTTATGGAGAAAATTACAGTTTATTGAAAAACATGAGACGACAAGAATAAGTACAATACTCATGTTCTAGGATGAAAAGACTAAATATTATATACATACCAATTGTCCTTAAATTAAACTATATATTCAATCTCTAATTCCCAGTCAAAAATTTGCCAGGTTTTCTCACAGACTGAAAAGCTGATCCACTCTTTCACGTGGAAGAGTAGGGTGGATTATTCATGGCATTACTCACATGTATTCTCAGTTCTATCTGCTCCCTTGTCAGCTTTCTCAGTATAGATTAGAAAATCTGTCCTAGTCCATTTGTACTGTGATAACAAATACCTGAGACTAGGTAATTCTTAAGCAACAGAAATTTATTACTCAAATTGTAGAGGATGAAAGTCCAAGATTAAGGCAATAGTAGGATTGATGACTCGTGAGGGTCCAATCTTTGCTCTCACGAGTGGCCCCTGGTTGCTGCATTATTTACACAAGACAAACGCTGTGTCCTCCCATGGCAGAAAGGATGAAAGAGCAAAGGGATCTAATTAGTTCCCTCCAGACCTTTTATAGGGTTATTTATTTGCATTCATGAAGGCAAAGCCCTTGTGACTTAATGACGTGTGTGTGTGTGTGTGTGTGTGTCTTTTTTTTTTTAACTTTTATTTTAAGATCAGAGGAACATATGCAGGATGTGACCCTGTTTCATAGGGTTTGTTGTACAGATTATTACATCGCCCAGGTATTAAGCCAAGTATCCATTAGTTATTTTTCCTGATCGTCTCCCTCTCAAAGATCCCACTTTTAAATACTACCATACAGGCGATTTAAGTTTCAACATGAACTTTGGAGGTGACACAAACATTCAAACCATAACCCACACTTCTTCTTCGACTCCTTTGCTACAAGATTTAAATATGAGATCCTGTTTTGCCCATTGATACATAAAGATCTGCCAGGGGCTTCTCAAAGGCCTTCAATTTGCTAATAAGACACTGGGTTGGAGCCACCTGTTTCCCATACAGTGCCTTCAAAGTGAACACGTTACTTAAAGGTGTGGCAGACAACTTCCACTACTGAGGCAAAGACCAAGTAAATTAAATGGACACCAGTCCTGACATTACTGTGATGTTGAAACAATGCAAGCAGATATCTACATGCAGAATAAGCAGAATTCTTGTTTTATGTGAAAAGTGTGCTTAAATCTTATACACTTGAGTCTTTTGACACCTGCAGTTGAAATCTTTTGCAATTCATTAAAATAGTAAAGGCCAAAAATAGTCTAGACAAATTCAAATAAGGAAATGGGATGCTTTTCCGACTGAAATTCGGACTTATTAGAAAGCTATAGCATTTATACAATGAGATACTCATTCAAAAATAGAGAAAAAGAGATAAATGATAGGAAATGGTACATATAGAAATAGATCTACATATAGACTTGGAAATTTGTATGTTCTTATATCCTTCAAATCAACAGTAAAAGCAAGGATCATTTGATAATGGGTTTTTGATAACTGGCTACCTATATTTGAAAAGCAAATATTAGTTGAGTCACTATTCCATACTGTATATGAAGATAAATTCTGAATGAATTAAAGACAAATAAGAAAAAAAAAAACTGTGGAACTTGTGATCCTCCAAAATCTGAGACAGCTCTCAGTCAATTTAGGAAGTTTATTTTGCCAAATTTAAGGACACATGCCCATGACACAGCCTCCAGTGGTACTGATGAAATGTGCACAAGGTGGTTAGAGCACAACTTGGTTTCATACATTTTAAGGAGACATGGGTCATCAATCAAAATAAGCTGGATGTTGGTTTGGTTTGGAAAAACAGGTCAACTGGAACCTGGGAGGGCCTTCCAGGTTACAAGTAGAGGAGAGACAAATGATTGCATTCTTTTGAGTTTCTGATTAGCCTCTCCAAAGGAGGCAATCAGATATGCATTTATCTCAGTGAGCAGAGGGATGATTTTGAATAGAATGGGAGGCAGGCTTGCCCTAAGCAGTTCCCAGCCTGACTTTTCCATTAGCTGGGTGATTTGGGGACCTAATAATTATTTTCAGTTCACAAACTCTTAGATAAAAAAATATAGGATATTATCTTTATCTTTATTGCCTCACAGTACAGAAGAATTTCTTAAACCAGAAACTAAGAACACAAGTTGTAAAAAGAAAAATTAATAAATTACACTATATTAAAATATGAGACTTTTTCATGCAAAAAAAAGTCATAACAAAATAACAAACCACAGATGAAGAGATTATATTTGCAAACAAAAAAAACAACTATTAGAAAAGTAACAGAAGTCTTCAGAATAGCCATTAAAAATGACATCATTTTCAAAGACTTACTATTCAGAAAAATACAATTGAAACAATACTAAGATATAATTTCACACCCATCGGGTTGGCAAAAATTAAAAGGTCTCAAAATAACAATTGATGATAGAAATGTGAGGAAATAAAAACATTTTAATAAATAAAATATACATTTTAATGAGGCTGTATATTGATATAATAACTCTAGAGAACACTTTGCTGAAAACTAGTTATACTTGCAGAAGCACATGCCCTCCTTTCAGCAATTATATTCTTGGATATATGTCACAGAGAAAGTCTTATGTTTACATTTAAGACATATTTAAGGATATCATTCCACATCTACTATAATATCCAAATAAAAGGAGCAATCTAAAATGTCTGTCAATAGAGAAATGGTAAATTAATTGTGTTATAGGTATATATGGTAATAAAAATGAATGAACTAGGTTTACTTGAGTCAACACCAGTAATTCTTCAAGTAATAATGTTGAGTGAATAGGAGTTTACAAAATTATCTACAAATACTAAGGCAGTTTTATTAATACAAGTTTTATGTTTTTATTAGGCAGTATTAGTCTGTTCTTGCACTGCTATAAAGAAATACCTGAGACTGGGTAATTTATTTAAAAAAAAGTTTAATTGGCTCAAGATTCCACAGGCTTTACAGGTGGCATGGCTGGGGAAGCCTCAGAAAACTTACAATTATGACGGAAGGCAAACAGGAAGCAGGCGTGTCCTACATGGGCAGAGCAGGAGGAAAACAGAGAGGTGAGGTGCCACACACTTTTAAATTACCAGATCTTGGGATAACACTCTATCAGGAGAACAGCACCAAAGGGGAAATCTGATCCCAGGATCTAATCACCTTTCACTAGGCCCCACCTCCAAATTTGACATGACATTTGGGTGGGGACGCAGACCCAAACCATATCATAGACTTACTAGTTTTTTTTTTCCAGCTCATGTAAGTTTTTGAATCACACAAACAATACTATATATTATATATAAACACAAATAAATGTGTAGTATAAATTACAAATATTGACATCAGGACAATATACAAATGCTCCATGGGGAAAATAAAAACTATTTGGGTTAGTGCTTCCTTCAATTTCTTTTAGATATTGGCTACAAATAAGGCAAATTTTTAATATCTTTTAACTCTGGATGGTGTCATATTTGTTTTCTATTTTTGTATATATCTGAAATATTCATGAATGAAAATGAAACAATAAAGACAAAATGAAAATGGGTGAGATTTGTATAGTAAATAATGTTTGAAATGCAGATATACTGGTAAATAAGCAAATTCATGTCATCAGAGTTTAATTTGGATTACTATTGGCATATTAATGTTTGTGTATACATGACACTAAAACACCAAGTCAATTCAGTACACAAGATTGGCCAAGATAGGAGGGCAAAAACCTTAAAACTATGTACTGGCTTGGAGAATTGAATGCTTGTTAAGTCGACTTGTTTATTTAGTCAAAATTATTAAATGACTGCTTTCAAATAGGATATAATAGATTATAATAAGTTATAAATAACATTTCATAAGTAACCACATTAGAATAGCTTTGGAATAATTTTTCATTTTAAATAAGGAGTTTATCAATGGTCATATTTATGAGGTAAAATAGTAAATAAATGGGCAGATTTTCCCCAGGCACGGTTGCTCACGCCTGTAATTCCAGCACTTTGGGAGGCCAAAGCAGGTGGATTATTTGAGGTCAGAAGTTTGAGATCAGCCTGGCCAACACAGTGAAACCCTGTCTCTACTAAAAATACAAAAATTAGCCAAGCATGGTGGCATGTGTCTGTATAATCCCAGCTACTTGTGTGGCTGAGGCAGGAGAATCACTTGAACCCTGGAGGTGGAGGTTGCAGTGAGACAAGATTGCACACTGCACTCCAGCCTGGATAACAGGGTGAGACTCCATCTCAAAATAATAAAAATAATAAATAAATATATAAGCAGATTTCTTACCACATAAAATACTGCTTTATAAAATGGTTAGCACAGTAAATGAGCATTCATTGAAAAGAAAACAAATGCAGGCAAATGCAGACAGAGCTCGTAAAACGATCAAGCACCCTTGCAACCACTAACAAAATTTAGGATCCTAAAAGTTAAGTCACCCTATTAAACTTCAACCAATGAAACATCATGGTAATGCCAGAAAACTTAGGAGGTGAATACTATGTTTTGATTTGCATTGATACTAACTGTGGTATGATAGACCGAGAAAAATTAGGAAAGGGTCTGTTTTCCAATGAGTCACATTCCTGGAGGCCTACCAGAGGTGCTTCAGACTGGGGAATTCTCCTGATTTCCCAGTCAGAGGGGATACTTATAAGTCACTATTGTTTCTTACAGATTTTCTACTTCTACTAATTCATTCTATTTGTTCTATATATTCTTTCATTCTCTCTATCTAGTTAATTCTATCATTCATTCATTTATTTGTTAAATAGAAAACATTCCTTGGATGCCAATACTTGCTAATAAGTCAGACACAATCTCTTATGGATTAGTTACTTATTACCGCCTAAAGTACCAGACTTTAGTGGCTTAAAACACCAATATGTTTTCCGTACTTCTTATAGTTTCTTGGGGTCAGGAATTTCAGGAGCACATGACTGTGCAGTTGTGGCTCCATGGTTCTCAACCAGGTGTCAATCAGGATTGCAGTCATCTGAAAGCTTGACCTTGAGTGGGGGATGTACTTTAAAGGTGGTTTACTCACATGGCTGGCAAGATCACGGTGCCTGAGAGCGGAAGGAGTTAGTTCCTCTCCATGGAGGACTCTACCTAAGGCTCTTCTTTGGTCTTCTAACATGGCAATTGGCTTTTCCCAGAATGAATGATAAGAAACCAGTGTGGAAGCTGCAATGCTCTTTATGACAGTCTTGGAAGACAATACTGCCACTTCTGCTATATTCTACTGGTTATACCAGGCCAACTCTGATTCACTATGGGTGAGGACAACATAGGAGCATAAATACAATAGGTAAGGATAATCATGAGGCTATCTTGAAGACTGGTTTTTATAACTTTCTTCCAAAAGCTCACATCATGTTAATTCTAATACAGTATGATGTTTTATGCCATATTTTTTTAAAATCCTTAGATTTGTTTATCTGGAAAGCAAATTGAACATTCCCAAATATCTTCTTCAAAGACCTAAGATGCAACAGATACATAAAGTCTAAAATCACTGACCTTATAATTTTGTTTTAGGATATATCCAACGAATCTTAAAATTTGTAGTTTACAGATATTTCTATCATTCTGGCAAGAAAGAAGTTAAATTTTTAATATCAATCTTAGAAAAATGTCATTTGAGTTTGACATTGAAAAAGTCAAACAGAATGCTTAAGGCAAGCCTATATATCAAAACTGGCAGACAGAAACAGGAATGTTGTTTTGGAATCAGATTGTAAACTTAACCTGATTTTCAGCATTGCTTAGTGAAAATAATATTCCAATTTAAAATAGGTTTTATATTTGCTTTTTAGAAGATTAAGTTTATGACTGTTTAGAAAACAATTATTATTATTACCCCCAAATGCTATCATATGCAAATATCACGTTTTGAGTGTTAAGTATACCCATTTCTCACAGAGGTCTCTTCTAATTGGATCAAACTACTCAAATAGATAAAAGGAAGAAAGGGGATCATAATGTAACCTATTTTATTCCCCTTGAAGTTAATAAGAGGGCTTGCGGTGCTGAGAATGGCAGATCTCAAGGACATAAACTAATTAGGTGAAGAAAGTTCAAATGGGAAAACAAGAGAATTACCAAATAGAAAAGAGCTTGACTATAATTTCAAACTGAGCTAGCAAGGTAGGCTATGAAATTTAGAAGCCAAAATGCCAGTGTTTTGCTACAAATACAGGAAAGACTCTTTTAATGCTTTCGTGGCCCTTTATAACAAATGAAATTTTTATATCAGATCTAAGTTAGCCCTACCTAACCTCTTGCTATTCAGTTTTTGTATCTGCTGTGAGCAACTGCTGGAGTCCCAAGAGAGCCTACAAGTAGGTTCCTACCTCTGACTTCCAGGATACAACCATTTATTTTTCTATACAATGCAGAATAGTAGTCTGATATTAGAACATTTCCTTTCAAAGCTTTGCCATTTGGTTATAGCCATAGCCCTAATATACTGTTTATAAGAACCTGTTAATTAGGTATGGGAGCTGCATTCCTATTTGCGTCTTTCTTCCCCCTTTGGATTGAGTTCTCATCTTGTGACCTATATCTGTTACTTTGCACATATGCAAATGTACAATTGGGTTTGGTTCTCTTGACATTTAACTTTACTTCATTAAAGTAACTTTCATCACTGCTTGAACAATTCCTGTTAACATGACATTCTAGATTTTGTTTTCTTTTGTGTTGTTTTGTTTTCCAAGAAGGCAGATTAGAGGCATTGCTAGCATCCCTCTCCCAGTTGAAGGGACAAAATCAGGGGTAGAGATTCACATTATGAACTTTTTCAGTGATAGAGAAACTGAACAGAAAAATTGAAGGAATTTACAGACCCTTAGAAGGAAGCAGCAGGCTACAACCTACGCTATGAGTCAGATAAAGGGCTGTGAGTCTCCAGAGCGTAAGAGGGGGAGAGTTGGCTTCAAGGATATACACACACCAGGGAACCTGAAAATCCAGGCCACAGGGCAAAGCCTTAACCCTACCCAGCACAGGAACTGAGTTGGGGAGGGTCATGGAATATAAAAGTAGAAGTAGCAATGGGTAGATGCTTGTGTGTACTCCCAATCTCCAGTGTGGATTGAGGGAAGCCATTACTCGTTCCTCACAGGGGATGATGTGGAGGTCAGACAAATAGTTCAGGCAATGGTTGAAGGTACAAGGAAGACCCCATCTGGGCTTCACAATATAACCTCTGGTGAGAACAAATCCCATTGGCCAGGGGCAGGGGCAGAGAAAGTGAAAAGTGAAAACATCTTTCTGCTGGTGAGACATTTATTTCAGCAGAGGCACTGTTGCAGTGCTGGGCTCAGCAGGGAATGTCTGCAGCCCAAACCCAATAGTCAGACAGCCCTGGTGCATGCAAAGAGTCTTGGAGCAGGGGCTGCCTTTTCTTTCTCATTCACCACCACAGGCACAGTTAGGTCTTTTCCCACAGGAGCTTGGTGTGGGTGCAACTATAGACAGGGTTTCTAGCAGACGTCAGGGTGACTACATCTTCACAGGAGGAGCACCACCCCAGGTTCAGACTTATATGAGAGACAGAGTCACAATTCCTGTCTACTTGGAATATCAACATTCCTGCAGATAAAAGGAGGTACCTGTCAGATTTGAATTGCCAGACCACAGGGACAAAGTGTGTCTGATAGGTGGATAGCTTTTCTGATGACCCAGCAGGGGGGCTGAGGTGGCTCCAACCCTTTACACTGATAAAACCTCAGTGCAACTCACTGAGAGCTCCTCAAGCAACCTCTCTCAAGTCTGGGGCCTCTATCCAGCATTGGGTATTGCATTTACTGACCTGCCTTAGCCAGAACTCACTTCTACCCAGGGACATCCCCCATACTGATCTGAAGCCTGAACCACCAAACCAGTAAATAAAATACTGGGGGAAAATTAATTTAAAATTGTATGCCATGAAGGAATGAGATAAACCTCAAGAGACCACTACCATTCCAACCCCATAGGAGACAGTGAAATTGCTCATCCACCAAGCACATTGCTACTACAACCAACATACGAGAAATCTACCATAAAACACTCTCTATAACCAAGGACCTCTTACAGAATCTTCAATCCTGAAAGCACCAAAAAACCAAATTAGGCTATAATTAACTATAAAACATTAAAGTCACATCCATAAGGGGAAAATGAAATTTTAAAAGCACAGTAAAATCAAACAAAAATTCAAGAATAATTAGAAGAAATATTTTACCCAAATGAGAAGTATCCAGAAAAGTAACTCTGGTAATATGACAAAAGAGGATTCTATAACAACCCCCAAAAGAGCACACTAGTTTGCCAGCAGTTAATCCAAATTAAGATAAAAATCTTTGAAATACCTGATAAAGAATTCAGAAGGTTGATTATTAAGCTACTCAAAGAGATACCAGAGAAAGATAAAAACCATAATAAGGAAATTAATAAAAGCAGTTTATGAATGAAACATTTCCTAGAGACATAGATATTACAAAGAAAAACCAATCAGAACTTCTGGATATTAAAAAAACACATTAGAGAATTACAAAATGCAGTGGAAAGTTTCAACAATAGACCAGAACAAGTAGAAGAAATCATTTCAGAGCTCAAAAACAGGGCTTTTTAATTAACCCATTCAGAAATAATAAAGACAAACAGATAAAAATAAATGACCAAAGTCTCCACGAAATATAAAATTATGTAAAATGGCCAAACAACAATAATTAGTTTTCCTGAGAGAGAAGAGAAAATGGAAAGTCTGGAAAACTAATTTGAGGGTGTAATTGAGGAAAACTTTCTTGGCCACATCCAAATGCAGGAAGCTCAAAGAACTCCTTGTGAAATCATTGCAAAAAGTTCTTCACCAAGGCATAAAGTCATCAAGCTATCAAAAGTCAACATGAAGGAAAGAATTCTAAGAGCAATAAGAAAAAAAGCATCAGGTAACCTATAAAGGGAAACTTAATCAGACTAATGACAGACTTCTCAGCAGAAACCTTACAAGCCAGAAGGGATCAGGGTCCTATTTTCAGCCTCCTTAAACAGAATAACTGTTAACCAAGAAGATTTTATAATCTTAAATTTTTACGCCCCTAACACTGGAGCTCCCAGATTCATAAAAGATTATGTCTAGATCTAAGAAATGGGATAGACAGCAACAGAATAATAGTGGGAGATTTCAATACACCACTGACAGCACTAGACACATAATGCAGACAGAAAGTCAACAACGAATCAATGGACTTACATACATGATAAAACAAAATGGACTTAACAGGTATTTACAGAGCATCATATCCAAGTACTGAAGAACATACATTTTTACCATTAGCACATGGAACATTCTCCAAAAGAGACCATATCATGGGCCATAAAAAGTCTCAGTAAATATTAAAAAATCAAAATCATATCAAGTATCTTCTCAGACTACAGCAGAGTAAAACTACAAATAAAATATAAAGAAAACCCTCAAAAGTATATAAATACATGGAAATTAAATAATCTGATCCTGAATAATTGCTGGGTTAAGAATAAAATCATGAGAAAATTTAAAAAATATGTGAATTGAATTTTACAGTACACACACAAGTTATCAAAACCTCTGGGATACAACAAAAGCAGTGCTAGGAGAAAAGTTTATAGCACTAAATTCCCACATCAAAATGTCTGAAAGGGCACAAATTAACAACTTCATGTCACACCTCAAAGAACTGGAGAAACAAGAACAAAGTAAACCCAAAACTAGTAGGGAGAGAGGAGAAAGGAAGAAACTGGTCAGGCAGACAGGATAGGTCCTTGGTTAACTTCCTTCAAACAAAAAAACAGTCTGAAAAATCAAGTTGCAGGCATGGATAAGGGAAAGTTCCCAGGGGACTTGCCTAAGACATCCCCACAGCAACATAAATAAGAAAGACTACACAAGAAAATTGCTCAGATATGCCCACAATGACAAATTCTGTCCCCTGACACATGCACAGGAACAAAAAGGGGAACAAAGCAACATGAAGTAACTCAAACTAAGAGCACACATGCGCACTAGGGGGATGGGTGGGAACTATCAGAAAAGCACACCTCATGCAAATGAGACACCAGCCGACTATTGGTTTCTTATAAAAGCCTCTGTATCCAAACTGTGAATCAGCAACGAGTTCTCTGAGACTCCTCTTTGTAGCAGAGATCTGTTGTCTTTGTTTCACCAATTAAATTTCTACTCTAAACCTCATCCTTTGTGTGTCCGTATCTTTGATCTCCGTGGCTGTGAGACAATGAACCTTGGGTGTTACCCGGGACAATGAGGCTGCTTCAGTAGAAGATGAGAAATAACAAAGATCTCAGATAAACTAAAGGAAATTCAAACAAAAAATACAAAAGATCAATAAAACAAAAAGCTGTTTTTTAAAAAAAATTAATAGACTATAGCAAGATCAACCAAGAAAAGAAGGGAGAAGATCCAAATAAGCCCAGTTAGAAATGACCCTGGAGCCATTACAACTGACACTACAGAAATACAAAAGATCATTTGAGACTACTATGCATATCTTTACGCACAAAAACTAGAAAACTTAGAGGAAATGGATAAATTTCTGGAAACATACAAGCCTCAGATTAAATCAGGAGGAAATAGAAACCCTGAGCAGACCAATAAAAAGCAGTGAGATTGAAACAGTAATTAAAAAATTGCCAACAAATAAAAGCCCAGGACCAGAAGGAGTCACAGCTGAATTCTGCCAGACGTTCAAGTCACAGCTGAATTCTGCCAATTACTGAATTAATTGATTAAAGCTAGGAGTTTTATTGAATAATCCTTAGTATTTTCTATCTACACGATCATATCATCTATAAAGAATGATAGTTCGACTACATCTGAATCCGACTGAAACTATTCCAAAAGATTGAGAAAGAGGGAGTCTTCTGTAAATCATTCTGTGAAGCCACTATCATCCTGATACCAAAACCAGGAAACAAAAAAACAAAAACAACAATAAAACACTGCAGACCAATATCCCTGATGAACATAGACGCAAAAATCCTCAATAAAATACTAGCTAACCAAATCCACAGCCCATCAGAATGACAATAGATCTTGATCAAATGGTTTTTATCTCAGGGATGCAGGGACGATTTAACATACACAAGTCGATAAATGTGATACATCACATAAACAGAATTAAAAACAAAAACCATATGATCATCTCAATAGATGCAGAAAAACATTCCATAAAATCCAGCATCTCTTTATGACAAACACACTCAGCAGACTAGGCATAGATGGGACTTACTTCAAAATAATAAAATCCATATTTGACAAACACACAGCCAACATCATATTGAATGGGGGAATGTTAAAAGCATTTCCCTGAGAAAAGGAACAAGAAAAGGATGCCCACTTTCACCACTTTTATTCTACATAGTCTGGGAGTCCTAGCCAGAGCAATTAGGCAAGAAAAAAAGAGGGGGGACATCTAAATTGGAAAAGAGGTAGTCAAACGATCACTCTTTGTAGATGATATGATTGTATATCTAGAAAATACTAAGGATTCCTCAAAAAACCTCCTAGATTTAATCAATTAATTCATTAAATTCTCAGGTTGCAAAATCAATAAATGCATACCAGTAGCTATACACTTATAACAACAAAGCTGAGTATGAAATCAAGAACTCAGTCCCTTTTACTTAGGAATATACTTAACCAAGGAGGTGAAAAATCTTTTTACAAGGAGAAGTACAAAACACTTCTGAAAGAAATCATAGATGATGTAAACAAACGGATACACATTCCATGCTCATGAATTGGAATAATCAATATTGTGAAAATTACCATCCTGCCCAAAGCAATATAAAGATTAAATGCAATTCTCTATAAAAATACGAATATAACTTTTCACAAAATTAGAAAAAACAAAATTCATATAGAAACAAGAAAAAAAAAAAGCCTGAAGATCCAAAGCAATCCTAAGCAAAAAGAGGAAATCTGAAGGAATGGCATTACCAGAATTCAAATTATATTACCAGGCTGTAGTTAACAAAACAGTCTGGTACTGGTATAAAAGTAGGCACAAAGATCAATGAAACAGAATAGAGAACCCAGAAACAAAGCCAAATATGTATAGCCAACTGATCTTCAACAAAGCATACAGAAACATAAATTGAGGAAATGAAAATCCTATTTAATAAATGATGCTTGGAAAACTGGCAAGGCACATGTAGAAGAATGAAACTGAATCCCTATCTCTCGCCCTATACAAAAATAAACTCAAGATTAATCAAAAACTTAAATATAAGACCTGACATCATACAAATTCTAG
>CAUYLG010063881.1:0-42920 GCA_963573385.1 Cacajao melanocephalus | reverse complement strand
CCCAAATACACAAAACATACATTTTTCTCAGTATCACATTACACCTATTTTAAAAGTGACCACATAATTGGAAGTAAATCAATCCTCAGCAATTGCATAGCATTTCACAGGTTTAAATAA
This sequence comes from Cacajao melanocephalus, assembly GCA_963573385.1. Taxonomy (NCBI): domain Eukaryota; kingdom Metazoa; phylum Chordata; class Mammalia; order Primates; family Pitheciidae; genus Cacajao; species Cacajao melanocephalus. Next base: position 42,800 of record CAUYLG010063881.1, on the reverse strand, counting down.
AATATTGGTTGGCTGCTTGTTACTTTCATCCCTTATTCCTTCCTGTCTCCATTGTTAAGCACAATTATTGGCATAAAAGAGGTTTCTAATACCTATTTTTAGACTGCATTCTAGACTGTGCAATAGAACAAGAATCCCGTTCTCTCTCCCTCTTTCTCTTCCTCTTCTTCTCTTTCATTTTTTTCTTTCTTTCACTCTTTCTTTCTTTTTTCTTTCTTTCAAAAAAAAAAAAAAACAAACCTTCAGTAGTATCATCCAGTGCAAGCTGTTCCTGAACAATCATATTCCATTCCTACTGTGGCATTTATATTAATAAATGCAACTACATAAGTGCCTAAGAATTCTCCTGATACCTGGCAGCTTTGCTTTCATCTTTAAAAATATGCCTAAATTGTAGTGAGATCATATTGCCTGCCTGCTCTCAAACCCTCTAAGTGTGATGACTTGCTATGACATCACACTCAGAATAAAATCCAAGGACTTTACTGTGGCCTATCAGTCTTTTTGTGATCTGCCTTTGCCTAATTCTTAGCCTCATTTCCTCTTTCCCCCTCCAGCCACTATGCTTCTTGCTGATCCCTGAATGCACTGAATGTAAGCCTTTGCACTTGGTTGATCCTGCTGCTGGGTACACATTGCCCTAAATCTCGTGTCTTGTTCCCGTACTTTATTTAGACTTCTACTTAAATACAATCTCCACAGAGAAAACTTAGTTGACCACCCTTTTAAAGTAGCATATTCTGTTATTCTCTACACCCTTAATCTGCTTTTTACAGCAAATCATATATATATACACACACACACACACACACACACACATATATATCAGTTGTAATGTAAATTCCACTGAGGACATTATATCTCTAGAGCCTAGAACACTGCCTGGTATAAGGTGACACTAAATAAATATCTCATGAACCAATTAGGAAGATTTGATAAAATGCTACTGACAATGGAATGAGGTATAACACCAGTGATGGTTATGGTGGCCATAGAATGCCTGCGAATAGAAAAGGTAAAAGGATGGAGGAATCAGGTTAGTATCTGAGTAGAGTAAAATTTTTAGTAGCTGGAGGAAGCCAGGAGGGATGGAAGCAAAAGAGAGGTCAACCCTCAGATGGTTGAGGCCTACACAATAGAATGAAGACAAATCTTTTTTCATTCCACCCATTCCTTCTTCTCATCTTCCTCTCATGTTTCCTCTAATAATATCTGCCCACTTTTGCCATATTTTTCCTCCTCGTCCTCTTTTGTTTCCACTGTCATAATTTATTTACTCACATACTGCCCTCAAAGAATTCTTTTTTTTTTCTTGAGACAGAGTCTCGCTCTGTCACCCAGGCACTGGAATGCAGTGGCACACACAATCTCGGCTCACTGCAACCTCTGCTCCTGGGCTCAAGCTATTGTCCTGCCTCAGCCTTCTGAGAAGCTGGAATTACAGGCACCCACACCACGCCTGGCTAATTCTTCATATTTTTAGCAGAGACGGGGTTTCACCTTGTTGGCCAGGCTGGCCTGGAACTCCTGACCTCAAATGACCTGCCCACCTCAGCCTCTCAAAGTGCTGGGATTACAGGTGTGAGCCACGACGCCCAACCAAGAATTATTTTCCTATTAATCAGTAGCCTCAGTAAAAGACAAGTTCTCTGTTGAGAAACTGTTAAGAATAGATCTGATACTCCTTTATATGTCAAAAAGAAAACTGACATCATCCACAGTATCAAGTATTCATCATGAAGGCAACAGAATGAAACAATCATAAAGCAATTCCCTTTCACCTCCTACATCAGGAATTCTGAATGCTTTGGGGCTTCATCTGATTTAAATTTTCTTCTCTGCCTTCTCCAGAATATATCTTTTTTTGTTGTTGTTGTTGTTTTTGAGACAGGGTCTTACTCTGCAACCCAGACTGGAGTGTAGTGGCAAAATCTTAGCTCTCTGCAACCTCCATCTCACAGGTTCAAGCAATTCTTCTGCCTCAGCCTCCCAAGCAGCTAGGATTACAGGCACCCACCACCACACCTGGATAATTTTCTGTAGTTTTAGTAGAGATGGGGTTTCACCATGTTGACCAGGCTGGTCTCAAACTCCTGACCTCAAGTGATCCACCTGCCTTGGCCTCCCAAAGTGCTCCAGAATATATCAATATTGTGGAAATGTCCATACTGCCCAAAGTAATTTATATATTCAATGTTATTCCCATGAAAATACCATTGACGTTCTTCACAGAATTAGAAAAAAACTATTTTAAAATTCATATGGAACCAAAAGATAGCATATACAGGCAAGACAATCCTAAGCAAAAAGAACAAAGTTGGAGGCATCACGTTACCTGACTTAAAACTATACTACAAGGCTACAATAACCAAAACAACATAGTACTGGTACAAAAACTGACACATACACCAATGGAACAGAATAGAGAACTCAGAAATAAGACCACACATCTACATCTGATTTTCAATAATCCTGACAAAAACAAGCCATGGGGAATTAATATTTAATAAGTGGTACAGGGAGAACTAGCTAACCATATGCAGAAAATTAAAACTGGACCCTTTCCTTACACCTTATACAAAAAATTAACTCCAGATGGATTAAAGACTTAAATGTAAAACCCAAAACTATAAAAACCCTACAATAGAATCTATGCAATACCATTCAGGACATGGGTACAGGCAAAGATTTCATGATGAAATTGTCAAAAGCAATTGCAACAAAAGCAAAAATCGACAAATGGGATCTAATTAAACTAAAGAGCTCTGCAAAGCAAAAACAACAACAACAATAACAACAACAACAACTATTATCAGAGCAAACAAGGCAACCTACAGAGTGGGAGAAAATTTTTGCAATCTATCCATCTGACAAAAGGCTAATACCCAGAATCTACAAGGAACTTAACAAATTGACAAGAAAAAAACAACCCATTAAAAAGTGGGCGCAGGATATGAACAGACACTTCTCAAAACAAGACATTCCTGCAACCAACAAACATACGAAAAAAGCTCAACATCACTAATCATTAGAGAAGTGTAAATCAAAACCACAATGAAATGCCATCTCATGCCATTCAGAATGGTGATTACTAAAAATTCAAGAAACAACAGATGCTGGCAAGGTTACACAGAAATAAGATCGCTTTTACAGTGTTGGTGGGAATGTAAATTTGTTCAACCATTGTGGAAGACAGTGTGGTGATTCCTCAAAGATCTAGAACCAGAAATATGATGTAACCCAGCAATCCCATTACTGGGTATATACCCAAAGGACTATAAATCATTCTATTACAAAGATACATGCATGTTTATGTTCACTGCAGCACTATTCACAATAGCAAAGACATGGAATCAACCCAAATGGCTATCAATGATAGATGAGAGAAAGAAAATGGGGTACATATACACCATGGAACACTATGCAACCATCTTTGCAGAGATATGGATGGAGCTGGAAGCCATTATCCTCAGAATGCAATGCAAGAACAGAAAACCAAACACCACATGTTCTCACTTATAAGTGGGAGCTGAACAATGAGAACACATGGATACAGGGAGAAAAACAACACACATGAGGCCTGTCAGGGGGTGATTTGGGGAGGGAGAGCATTAGGAAAAATAGCTAATGCATGCTAGGCTTAATACCTAGGTAATGGGTTGATACGTGCAGCAAACCACCATGGCACACATTTATCTATGAAACAAACCTGCACATCCTGCACATGTATCTGGAACATATAATATAATATAAATAAAAGTTTATGAAAGGGTTGTTTTTTCCACTTCCTAACAAAGGCATACTAGCAATCTTTGTCACTGTAGTGGATAAAAATGGCATATTACAGTTTTAATTTGCATTTGCTTAATTTTTACTGAAATTAAACATCTTTCTGTATACTAAAAAAATTAACACATCTACAAAAGTATATTTGCTAAAAACCTAAGGCTGATATTACCTTTTTTTTAGTAAGATGACCACAGTGCTTACTCAATTTAAAATAAATGAAAACTGGCAAGCAATCCCATCAGGCTTATAAATTATTGTTTACATACATATGCCTGTCTCCACCTCCCATCATATGACACTGGGCTTGGCATTCAACTGGGATCTTTCAAGAATAATTTCTAATACATTAGCAGTAGCCAACATAATAATGGTTGTTAATTTCAGTCAGGTACCTCTCAAAATCCCACAACCCAGAAGGTCAAATTATTCATTTTTAAAGCCCTCCATATGAGGTTACAGGTAGGACATGATCTCTTTAATTCAAAATGAGTTCTGGGAAAGTAAACTATAGTACAAAATGTTAGTAGAAATTCATAGTAAAGTTCACAGTTTTGCCCATCAGTCCTAGAGAGCAAAGAAAAATTAAAGCAAGAAGAAATAGATTTTTTAAAATATCTGAATTCTCTATTCTGAGTTCTCTATTCTGTTCCATTGGTGTATGTGTCTCTTTTTGTACCAGTACCATGACGTTTTGGTTAGTACAGCCTTGTAGTATAGCTTTAAGTCAGGTAACGTGATGCCTCCAACTTTGTTCTTTTTGCTTAGGATTGTTTTGGCTGTATAGGCTGTCTTTTGGTTCCATATGACAAATGACAATGTGTTAATATTTATTAAACTATATGATGACTTATAAGATACTCAGTTTAAAAAATCTTAAATAATTTATTATTTATTTAAATTTATTCCATTATTTTGGTAACTACACTTAAATTAATTCCAATTACAATCATAAATTCAAGACTTAAAAAGAACAGAAATTAATGCTGCAAATTAACAATCAAAAGCCTAGAGCAGATGATCAAATGGGGTCCCTCCTGTGGATCATTCAGCTCATATAACACAGGGCTTTTCTCCATCACTCCTTCCAGTTTTTACAGCCAAGTTCATCCCAGAGAAGACTTGTATCATTGAACTATGCCATCCACTCTTCACTTTCCCAAGGCATCCTCTCCTCATTTTTTAGCACCCTTTTCTAAGGCCCTCATACTTCTTAGCTTCCCAGGGACTGCCCCACACCTAAATTTGTCTCTCTAAGCCTTGCCCTCATCAGGCCCGTGCTCCATTCAGTTGACTTGACTCTAAGTCTCAACTACTGCCATCAAAACGTTATCTGTTTCATGTTCTACTATTTCAGTTTCCTCATCTCAAATAACTATTCTGCTAAACAAATTTAATATTCTGGTAGAACCCTTTGTTAGATAACAATTTGCATTTAATAGGATCAACCAACAGATAATTCTTTAAACCAAAGGAATGATTAACAGGGCTTTTTTGGCTCATTGGTAGAGATATTTATGAAAAACTTACTTTTGTTACTCTCTAAATTACAGCTATGAGTTGCTAATGCTGGGTATATGTATTGAGAAATGCACCATTAGCTGATTTCATCATTGCGTGACCATAATGGCATGTACTTATACAAACCTAGAGGTTACAGCCTATTACAAACCTAGGATATATGATATGGCCTACTGCACCTAGGCTACAAATCCATAGAACATGTAACTATACTTAATACTGTAAGAAATTGTAACACATGGTATCTGTGTATCTTAGTATATCTAAACATAGAAAAGGTTCATTAAAACTAAGGTACTATAATCTTATGAGACCACCATCCTCTATGTGGTCCATCATTGGCTGAAACTTCATGCAGCACATGACCTTACTTCACAAAAGCAAATTATATTCTGTGTATACAGAGAACCCAGTTATAGGAAAAACCAACTAGAGCTCAGTAAACAATCACAGTATTAACAGAACCTCCGTGTAGGAAAAGGCCTTGAAGTTTATCTAGTTTGTAAGTTTTCTTAGGCTAGAAACCAGATTATTTAACTTCCGCAGCAGCTAGCACAATACCTTCCTTGCACACAGTAAATACTCAAGAAATACATGTTGAATCCATAGATACTTGAACCTCTACCTGATGCATTAATCTCCTCTACATTTTTCCCTATTCCCTGCATCCACACTCCCTGTCTCTGTTATTGTAGATGCAGCTAGCAGTAGCAGTTCCAAGACCGAAGGCTGTTAACATCAGTGCAAAAGGGTGACTGTAGATATTTGACCCTCCCTAACCCTCATTACAGCTCTGCCTTCACTGACATATATTTAATAGAAAATGTGACAAGTGCAAAATATAACAACTGTTTATAGCTGTATTAGTGCCACAACGTATTTATCAAAAGTAAAGGAATCAGTCCAGATTTTGGTTAGCAGTCTAATCTGACTTAAAACAAGATACATCTTCCTAAAGCATTCACATTTATAGGACAAAAATCTAGAACAGTAGTAACAGCAGAAAATTTTTCGCTTTTTACTTTTCCCAACTTGATGTCAATGAAATATGACATTGCTATCAGCATAATACAATAAACATGAAAGGGTACCCTAACATACTTAGAAATTATGGAAATCCCAAATGATAGCAAAAACAAAAATTATGTTTTTACTTTTCTTTTACATGCCCTTTGTGTTAGTTTGAGAGCATATGACCTTGTTATCTACATACTATAATAAAAAATTGGCTGCTAGTATGCCTAGATGGAGGCACTAAAAATAACTAAATAAAAGTACATTTCTCTGTGACCAATAAAAGACCCATTGCACAGGATACAGTTCTCATTTCTCCATGTTGGAAGCTGTACTAAATGCAGCTAACCAAGAGAAAAGTATCTCTCAGAAGTAGCATATAAATATATATATTACATCTTTGTTGAAATCTCAAATCTTACATTACCTAAAAATTTGAATCACCTTTAAAACAGTATTTATGCAAATTCTAATCTCATATTGTTTACCTTTTCTGTAAGTGGATATATCACTCCTAGTAACATGTCTGTGTCTGACACTACTCATACAGATGAAAGCATATAGTCATTTTAGGGATTAATAGAAAAATAGACATCTGCATGGAACATTTCCCTCATTTCATATTATGTTAGCATATTTTTCCTATTTCTGATTTTACTACAAAATAAAATGAATTTATTTTTACCCTTAAGTTTTTCTGTAACGTATATTGCCAATAATACAAATATTTTAATTGCACATTAGGAAAATCTTATTTTACTCTAAAGATAGCCATAGAAATTAGCCCTGAAGAGAACTCATAATATTACAAAAATCAAGATATGACTATGTCAAACTGGTATACTAGGTTCCATTTATACCAAATTTTACTTTTAAACATCACTTTAAAAGTTAAAGGTATATTTTTGAAAATCCCAGGCTAGATCACATTGTCATTAGTTTGTTATTTGGTCTCTCTCTAAATTAGTGTCAAAATGAATCAATTAGACAAGAATCAATTAGCAAAAAACTATATACTGATCAACTGACTTAGCAACTAGCCAAACCGTATATTCTAAAAGCAATCCACTCTTCCGTCCAAAAGTCACATTTGGAATGGGTGGAAGTACACACCGCCACTTTTCTGGAAAGAAATTTGGTAATATATGTTGTCTTAATGTTCATTCTCTTTGACCAGTAATTCTACTTCTAAGAGTTATCCTAAGGAAATATTCAGAAATGCAGCAGTTTTTATGCATAAAGATGTGCATTCCAATATTATTTACTGGAGAAGAAAAAAAAAGAGTTTAATTTTTTAAAAAATGAATGCAATGTAGTCATTTAAATCACAATGTAAATAGAATATAATAACTTAATAAAATTTTCAGAAAATGTACATAAAATATACCAAAAATATTTATAGTAATAACACCTTTGGTTACAGGTGATACTTAAATTTTTCATATTTTTAGCAGTTTGTAAGACTGTTCAAGAATAATTGAATTTTTTACATTGAACTAGTATAAACAAAGACCGTTTGTTAGAAGCCATTTTACTGAGTAATAGTCACATTATATTTGACATGCACATTGTAGAAAGAACTATTGGTCATAAGTTGATGACTGTAATCAGCTGGCTCCTTCTGAGGCACCATAGACAATGATAATGGTTCCCCTGTTAATAACTATCAATAATCAAATTAGGAGAGCATTTATGTTAACAATTCATATTACCATCAAAGGTGAATTTATTTAAAAAATAGCTGCATATCTCACTAGGGACAGTTAGCAAAAGAAAAATACTTGAAAAAGATATAGATCCAATATTCATTCATTGAATATGTAACAGGTACAATCTAAACCCTTTACTTATTTCATTTAATCCTTACAATACTATACAGTATGTATTACTACCCATTTTCAGAGGAGGGAACTGAAACTCAGAAAGTTTAGATAACTTATCTAAGTTCACAAAGCTAGTAATTAGTGCTGCTATAATTTGAACCCAGCTTTTTCATATGCAGAATCCCTGATTACATCAATGAAGAAAGTTACACTGAATGATGAGATTGTTCAGTTTGCATAAAATAATGGACTTGAAAATATTTTAATTCTAAAACACTATAATTTTTAAAAAGACAATCATAAATTTGCTATTATTAATAGTTTTTGACAGATTCCACATAATTAAGAGAAAGACAAATGTTTTAACTAATGTTCAACAAGATAATGCCTAATATCTTTTGCCAGGAAATAGAAGGTATGCAATAAATACTTGTGTTATTGAACCAAATTAACTTGATACTTGAACCAAATTAACTTGATACTTGATTTTTCTTAATAAAAATAGAAACAAATAAATATCTCTTATTCACTCTCCATAAGCTATGTGAATATACTCTCTCAAGACATAAAAAATTAAATGTGCTAAATAATTACACATATATGTAAAATATTTGACATTTCAAACAACTGATCATTAGGTAGAAAAATTTGTAGGTTGTTTTGGGGGGTGGGGAGATAATCACATATATACAAAGAAAACAGAAATCACACACAGAGTGTTGCATTTAGTCCCTAAGCAAACCAACATTATATTGAATAAAAATCTAGAATGGATAAAATAATTAAGAACATTCCATTTTAACTCTGAAAATCTAATAATTACAATTTTTAAAGGGAATATTACCTTCCCTTTAAACAAAGCATTCCAGTGATTTCTAAAAATTTCCAATTTTGGATATTTGAAATAATAGCTCCTAATCATTCAAATAACCTGTTAAAATGCTGCTAAGTCAAAATTAAATGCCTATAGTTTTGATTCAAACATGACCTGAACAATTTTTGCCTATTTTTACTAATATATAAAACATATACTACCTATACGATTAAGATGATTAAATCAAGTTAAGGCCCATGTGTCATGTAGATTTCCAAAGTTCAAATATTTTTTTGCTGCCAAATGCACAAAGGGTTGACTTTTCTTTGCTGTTATTTCACATCTAAATTGCTACAGACAATCAAGAACAAATTTGGAATTAAAATACTTACTGATGCACCAACAAAAATGAACAGATAAGGATACTATTAGATACATGCTTTAAAATCTGCCATATATAAACCAGTTTCTTTCTAAGTAATAAAGATATTAATTATTCTTTTCCGCAGATACATTCTGTTGATCTTTAGCAGATAGAATAAATTAATTCTAAAGTATTTTATCTAAAAATACTTACAGTTCACTCTTACCTATTTAATCAGAATTGCCATCCCAAGGGAAAATATTAAACATACAGAGGTTTCTTTGGAAGCTTCCCATTGCCTCACAAGTATATAATTAGTTACATTCCCTACACACTTTTTTCTACTCCAAGATCTCAATTATTATTAACAATTAAGTTAACTGAAGTTGGTATCCCCTTTCCCATTCGCCAGGCTTATTTGAAGTTTTATGACACACTCTTAAATACTATGTATGTAAGTATGCTTAAATATATACATATTGAAAAATGCTATCGTATATTCCTAAAGACCAAACACACACACACACACACACACACACACCACTTTCTGAGATACAAAGGAATTGAAACTATCCCATGGAACAACAGACTTTGGTTGATATTCTGGAAAGCAGACCTTGCTTAGTCACTATTCAAATTTAAACCCTGGCACAGCATGGAATACCTACCCATGGATACTTGAGAAATTAATTAGCAACCCCCCAAGATCATTTATACAATTTACTTTGAGTTCAAATGAAACTAGCTTATAAAGATATCAGTATCCTTTATGTCTGCTTTATAAACAATTATAAAATTTAGACTAATAAACAGAGCTAAAAGATAAATTAAATCCATACTATTATTACTTGATATTGTTAACCAAAACATAATTATAAATAAAGTGGAAAGGATTAACTAAATCAGTTGCGTTAAACTTGTAACACAAAATTTATCTCCTCAAATGTTTCAGTAATTCTGTTTTTCAGCAATTTGTATACAAAATTGTCAACCTTATCACATTTCTCACTTATATGAGATTTGTAAAAATAGACCAAATTTTAATTGACTTAGAAAGTAAAAAAAGCTTAAGAAAAGAAAAAGAATTGCATAGTAATTCTAATAACATGTCAATAACTTGTCACAGGTACTTGCTCAGGTTCCTCATCTTATTCACTGTTAGATTCCCAGAACCAAGTATACTGCCTAGAACACAAGTACTCAATAATGTTAAACTGAAATTATATCTTTCAGCAGGCTGTCCCAAAATTATTTTTTAAGAATGTCTTAGTCCATTCAAGCTGCTATAACAGAATACCATAGCTAGATGGCTTATAAACAACAGAAATTTACTTCTTACAGCTCTGGAGGCTGAGAAGTCTAAGATCAAGGAACTAACAGATTCAGTGGCTGGTGAGGGTCTGCTTCCCAACTCATAGACGTCTACTCATTCGTTGTCTTCACATGGGGCAAAGCAATTCTCTTGGGTCTCTTTTATAATGGCACTAATACCATTCATGAGGGCTCCTGTGACCTAATCTCTCTACCTTAATCATGACTCTCATGACCTAATCACCTACTAAAGGCCAAGCCAATGCATTGGAGTTTAGGTTTCAACATACAAATCTGGTGAGAACACATTCAGTCTATAGCAAAGATGATTTCCCATACTGAAAACTTTAGTGTGTGTATACCTATGTGGATTTTTCTGAGATAAAGATTCATATCTGTCATCACGGACTCAAAGGACTAAATGACTCCAAAACAGAGCTATTTTTATGTTGTGCCAAAAAGTTAAAAGCTATGTATCTACACAAAATATGGATGGCTGAACACAGGCCATGTCTTTTAAATACACAGCAGAGAGCACCTCTAGAAATAGTTAAGAAGAGGAAGGAAAGTCAATTCTAGAAGGAAAACAAAGGAATTTTGTTACTTTTTTTACCTGTTTGTTTGTTGCCTTTGTTATTCTGCCTACATTAACCAAAATTAGCAGATTACTACAATTCTTCATTTGATTTCAATGAAACAAATGCAGACACTGATATAATTACAGTACAGCACACCCTAGAAGGGAACACAACTGCTTTCATTAAGTTAAATGTACTTGTAGCAGGATGAACAAGTATCTTATTAGATAATTCCTTTGTAATCTAGAGTTTAGCTTATTAAATATTCCTGTCATTAATTTCTGTAATCATCATCAGCTACAACTCAGTAAAACAGTGCCAAACCTCATATGATAAAAGAAAGCTAGATTTCACATTAATTGCCCCTTTCAGCATCATTTAATTTTCTTCTTTAAATTTTGAGCACACCTGTTTTGTAGGTAAGCACCAAATGGCCTTGCCCCACCACGTTCATTGTATGTGCCTCATGACAGTAACTAAAGTGCTATAATTCCACATTATTACATTAAGCAAGTTTCAGATTTTACACTGTCTGATTACTAAAATTGCATTAGTTCACTACTAGTGGTTTAGTCACTGTATCAACTATTGGTATTAAATCTTTGAATGCAATGAAAGTTAACAGTGCTATTTTTATGTTGTGCCAAAAAAAAATCATTGAGTCTGTTTTCTCTTTTTGATTACAGTTCATTTAAGGGAAAATGATGCTGTATGGTTTGACAATGTTTTATGTGTCTTTGGCTGATAGAACACACAAAACGTTTGAATAGGCCCATTTATTTGAGCAGACATATTAAATAATACTTTAAATGTGAACATGCATGTCATAAATTTTGTAGTCTCTTTAAAGTAGGATAAATCTGGTATTTAAAGTAGCCTTTGTTCAAAGTCATTTTTTTTCTAACAGTCATAAAGGGACTCTGATTTGTGCTGCATGAACAATGCCAGCATCATCATTTTAATGTTATCCATATGGGCTTCTAATAATAGATAAGAGTCTACATTTGTATTATATGTCTTAGAGACATTTAAAATCTAGATAAGGAAAGGCTGAATTCATTGGCCCCACAGTTAAAGGAAAGCAGACCCTAATTAAAAGAATTCTGTTCTGAATTAACTAGTTTGACATGTGCTAATTGACAGTTCCTGTGAAATGGTTCTAATTAAAGTCAATATGTCTTTTTCAATTAAAAGAAAATTAAGAATATACTAATATACATTAACAACTTAATCTGCCTTCAATATCCCATACATCAGCTGCTTTTCCTTCCTAAAGTTATTGGAGAACCATCTGACATGAATCATCTACTGTTTGCTTATGGTATCTCATTATTACTTCACACGAGCACAGCAGTAGTAGATATCCCCTTGAGGAAGAAGATAACCTGCACATGCTTTGATTTTCAGAGCTCCTAACTCTTAGTTCATTAACTATAAACTCACCTTTTTGAATTGAAAAAAAAAAGTGGACATTTCTTAATAAGAATCTTTGCTAAATGAAAACAAAGACAAGTGTTCTCAATTAGTTGGTCTTTTTACTATAGGCCTTAAAGGTAATTGCATTCTGCTGGAAAGAAGGCTGGACTAAGTTTTCATCATTTGGTTTGATTCAAACGAAAGCTTGATTTGACTAACATAAAACAAAAACATCTTTCAAATCATGTTCTGTTTCCCAAGTGAAACTTTGGGGAAATATCAGGTGGGAATACTTTGCATTGTATATACAACAGGAAATAGAAAGCAAGATTGCTTAAATGCCTGCACTAACAGAAGGCCCACGTATACAATTAAAATGTAGCATTAGAGAAGCTTTTTATAGCAGCATAATTAAATATTCAAATGTACATTACCAAAGCTATGGTGCTAGCAATAACAGTTCCAGAAAAAGTAATATTAAACTGAAACATCAATACTAATGTACACAGCATTAACATCACATGCAGAACAATGAAAAAGATTAAAACTATTTCTTAGTAGATGATTATAATTTAGACATTTTAATTACAATAAAAAGATTTTTTAAGGAAAGTTTTTATACTATCAAGGTACTATATGCAATTTTTTCATGACATAGCTAATAGTTTTATAAGTATTTCCATCACAACCACCTTTTTGCAGAGTTTAGAATTCAACATGAAATGCAGCAACTTATATAAATAGAAAATTATTTCATTTATTTTCATCAAAATTCGTGTTTAATTTAAATCAAGAAAGAAGGTAAACAAGTCTCTTTCACTTTTCCACTTTTACTCACATCTTTAAAAGATGAAATTCACTATCACCTGTAGCATTCTGAGTAGCAATGATAGAGTCAGCTAGCCAGCTAGCCAACTAGCCAACAATCTCTCATTGAAAGTGTTTTCCCCCAAATGTACTTTATTATTTTTTCTGAGTAGTTACTAAAAGCTTTAATGAAAATCATCTTAAACGGAACTCAGAAAGCGTCTGAAGTCTAGTGAATTTCCAAAATGAGTAAATACATATTAATCTACTTTCAATAAAGTGCCCTCTCATAATTATAAATATAATCAGACTCAACAGTCAAAATGCAGTGCTATGTATTACCATGTGGAGCCCCTAGTTTGATTTCCAATCCTGGGACTTGCTCCTCAAGCTGGCATAGACTGGAAATGCTGCAATAACAGCATGTACTCAGCTTTTTTAAATGGGAAAGAAGCCAATGCAGCAACTTTTCTGCCCAATTAAAGAGCATTGTCTATAGCAGGCCTATAAAACATAAGGCCTGCAGACTGCACAGAGCCATGAAGCAATTGTTCATGACCCACCCACAGATTTGGGAAGGGGGAGTAAGTAGAAAGACATACAATATGGCACCTATGTCAGCAGTAAGAGAAAAGACTGTTCCACAGACTCCATCTCTCAGTTCACGTTACAATGACAATGCTAATCTCAGGATGGCAATCAACGTGATCTGTTAATCCTCCCAATGAAGATATCCACTGTACCAATGCCGCATTTGTATAACAATTTCCTAAAGAGCAGTTTTTCATTTTGTTTTGAGACAGAGTCTTGCTCTGTCGCCCAGGCTGGAGTGCAGTGATGCAACCTCAGTTCACTGCAACCTCCACTTCCCAGGTTCAAGCGATTCTCCTACCTCAGCCTCCTGAGTAGCTGGGATTACAGGCACACACCACCATACCTGGCTAATTTTTGTATTTTTAGTAGAGACAAGGTTTCACCATGTTGATTAGGCTGGTCTTGAACTCCTACCTTGTGATCTGCCTGCCTCGGCCTTCCAAACAGCTGAGATTACAGGTGTAAGCCATTGCACCTGGCCAAAGGTCAGTTTTATATACTGAACTGAAAATAGGAAAATCCTGTAGCATTCATCTGAGGGTTTACACTAGTTGAACAGTTTATAAATATTTACTGATGATTCTCATGGTTTATATTTTCTTATAGAAACTTGTTTTCATTTCTTTCTCTTGCTCCTCCCATTCGGTTACCAATGAGTGACTATATAACTCATTCAAATTGGAAAGCTTTTAAGAATGAACATGGAGGAAAATGATGTTGTAGAAGGCAGTGGAGTAGATCAATCCCTTTATCAAAACAACCACTGAGTTGACAAGAACGGTCGTAACCAATTACTTCAGAACTCAAGTCTAGCTGAACATTTGCAGTGTCTAGAGGAGTGCTTGATGAAGAAAAAGACTGGTAAATTTTGGTGAATTTCAGTGCTATGCATAGTAACTGCTATCCTTAAGCCCTGCAGAAAGCAGCATGGGGACAATGGCCTATATACCTGGTGCAATTTGCTGGTGTCAGAGTGAACAACAGTAATCTTCTCCTGAAAAAAATCGGTTTCTGTATTTTGATCTGCTTGGAATTTCGCTGAGGAGCCAGTACAGAGGTGGTTCAACCATGATGGGCTGAAGCAGATTCCCATGCATCAGCTGAAGGAAGTTAAAAAGAATATACTTGACTTTTCTTCTCTTACAAAATCCAGGCATTTAAGAAAATCTCTGTCAGTGTGTTGGCTGATCATGAAGATAACAAAACTTAGGCTTCAGGAACCACACATAACAAGGAAAATGGGTTTTTCAAAACAATTTGGAAAAGTCACTAAACAAATGAATAACTGCTGCCTTTATCAAGCAACAATAGCAAGCGTTCATGTAGCAGGCAGAATCTGATTTCCAAAATTGCCACATTACAGTCTTCAAAATGTCCAGTTTTCACCAAAGAATTACAAAGCACACAAAAAATAGAAAAGTATGACCCATTCATGGGAAAAAAAATGACAAGACCATCCCAGATGTTGAATTTACTAAGCAAAGACTTTAAATTAACTCTTAAAGATGCTCAAATAATTAAAAGAAACCATGAGTAAACAACTAAATGAAATTAGGCAAACTATACAAAAAAGAGTAAGGAATATCAATAAAGGAATAGAAATTATTTTTTTAAAAAAAGAACACAGTAAAAATAATGGAGATGAAAATATAGGAGATTAAATAAAAAAATTCACAAGAGGGGTTCGACAGCCAATTTGCTCAGGCAAAAGAAATATTCATCATACTTGAAGGCAGGACAATTATACACACCCAGTCTTATGAACAGACAAAAAAATGAATGATGCAAAACAAATGGGACATCATCAAGTATACCAATATACACATTATGGGTTACAGAAAGAAAAAAAAGAAAAATGAAGAAACATTATCCAAAAACATCCAAAACTTGATGAAAGATGTGATGCTACACATCCAGGAATCTCAACAAACTCCAAGCAGGACAAACTCAACGAGATCCCCACAAAGACACATTATAATCAAACTGTTGATAGACAAAGAGAAAATCTTCAAATCACCAAGAGAGAAGGGATTTATTATACACAAAGCATCCTCAATAAGATTAACAACTTATTTTTCATGAGAAACTATGGTGGTCAAAAGGGAGTGAAATAAAATATTTAAAATACAGAAAGGGAAAAAAAATACCAACCAGGAATTTATAAACAGCAAAATCATTCAAAAATGAAGAAGAAATTTAGACATTGCCAAATAAAAGTTCACTGGGACAGGTATGGTGGCTTATGCCTGTAATCCCAGCACTTTGGGAGGCCGAAGTGGGTGGATCACCTGAGGTTAGGAGTTCAAGACCAGCCTGACCAATACAGTGAAATCCCATCTCTACTAAAAATACAAAAATTAGCTGGGCATGGTGGTAGGCACCTGTAATCCCAGCTACTTGGGAGGCTGAGGCAGGAGAATCGCTTGAACCTGGGAGGTGGAGGTTGCAGTATGCCGAGATCATAACACTGTACTCTAGCCTGGGCAATAGAGCAAGACTCCATCTCAAAAAAAAAAAAAAGTTCACTGATAGACTTTCTCTACAAGAAATGTGAAAGGAATTCTTCAGGCTGACATAAAATGATACTAAACAGTAACTTAAAGCCATACAAAGAAATAAAAGTCACTGATACAGTAACTACATAGGTAAATGTAAAACCTAGTGTTAATGTATTGTGAGCATGTAACTTCCCTTTTTATTTCCTGCATGATTTAAAAGACAAATGCATAAAATAATAATTATAAATCTATGTTAATGGGCACATAATACATAAAGATACAATTTGTGACAGTAACAACATAAAGAGAAGAATTGAGCTGAGTAGGAGCAGAGTTAATGTATGCTGCTGAAGTTATGTCAGTATCATTTCAAACTAGATTGCTATAAATTTAGGATATTAACTGTAATACCCCATGGTACCCACTAAGAAAATAACTTAAAATATACTGAGAAGGAAATAAAGAGGAAATCAAAATATTATACTAAAAAATCCAATCAAACACAAAGGAGGCAATATTGGAGAAACTGGGGAACAAAAAAAGACATGATATATAGAAAACAAATGGCACAATGGCAAAAATAATTTCTTCATTATGAGTTGACACTATAAATATAAATGAATTAAACTCACCAATTTAAAAACAGAGGCTGTAGAACAAATTTTTCAAAAACATGATCCAGCTAGTTGCTGCTTATAAGAGACCAATTTTAGACCCAAAGATACAATAGGTTAACAATGAAAGGATAGAAAAAAAATATTCCATGCAAATAGTAACCAAAAGAGAGCCAGGCTGGCTATACCGATATCTGAAAAGAAATGGATTTTACATCAAAAACTATTGCACAAGACCAAGAAATACATTTTATGATGATAAAAGGATCCATTCATCAATATGATATAACAATTATAAATGTATACACACCAAACAAGACAGCCTCAGAATATATAAAGCAAACAGTGATAAAATTGAAGAGCAAAAACAGACAGGCTAGAAGACAGGACAATTATAATCATATAATTAGAATAATAATTAAAAACTCTAGAATAATAGTTGGAAACTTCAATAGCCCACTTTTAGTAATGGATATAACATATAGACAGAAAATAAATAAGGAAACAGAGGACTTGAACAATACTATAAACCAACAAGGAGTAACAGACATGTATACAGAACACTACCAAAAATGGCAGAATATGTATTCTTCTCAAGTTCACATGAAACATTCTCCAGAATAAGGCAGAATTTAGGCCATACCACAATTTTCAATCAACTTTGAAATATATAAATCATACTAAGTATCTTCTACAACAACAATGAAATGAAATGAAAAATCAACAACAGAAGAAAAACTAGAAAATTTTCAAGTTTACAGAAATTAAATAACATACCCTTAAACCAACAATAAGGTAAGAAGGAAATGACTGAAAAAAAACTGGAAAATATTTTCAGATAAAATGCAAATGAAAACACAACATACCAAAACTTATAGGAGGCAGCAAAACCAGTGTTCAGAGGGCAATTTTTGTAGCTGTAAACACCTACATTTTTTAAAAAATCTCAAATTAACAACCTAATTTTTCACCTTAAGAAACTAGAAAAACAAGCGCAAATTAAACCCAAAACCAGCAAAAGAAATAATAAGGATTAGAGCAAAGATAAACAAAATAGAGAGGAGAAAAACAATAGAGAAAAATCAACACAATAAAAAAAAATGGTTTGTTGATAAAAATGAACTGTAATGATTAATTTTTTTGTGTCAATTTTACTGGGCTAAGGGATGCTCAATAGCTAGAAAAACATTATTTCTGGGTGTGTATGTGACAGTGTTTCCAGAAAAGATTAGCATTTTAATCAGTTAACAAAGTAAAGAAGATCTTCCCTAATCAATGTGGGCAGGTATCTTCCAATCTACTACAGACCCAAATGGAAGAAACAGGCGGAAGAGCAAATGTGCTCTCTCTCTCTTCTCAAGCTAGGACATTTATCTTCTCCTACCCTTGGACATCAAAGCTCCTGGTTCTTGGGCCTTCAAACTCCAAGACTTACACAAGTGGTCGCCCTAGTTCTCTCAGGTCTTCAGCCTCAGACTTGGAATTACAACTCAGATCCCTGGTTCTTGGGCCTTCAATCTCTTGACTGAATTATACCACTGGCTTTCTTGGTTGTCCAGCATGCAGCCAGTATATCGTGGGACCTCTTGGCTTCCATAATCACATAAGCCAACTCCCATAATAAATCTCCTCTTATCCATCTATATATATCCTATTGGTTCTGTTTCTCTGGAGAACCCTGACTAATACATCAACTAAACCAACAAACTTTTAGCCAGACCGATTATAAAAAAGGAAAGATGAAAATAAAATCTGACAGGAAAGCAGAGATATTAGTATCGACCTTTATAGAAACTAAAAGGATTATAAGAGCATACTTGGAACTACGTACACCAACAACTTAGGTAATCTAGATGTATTGACAAATTCTTAAAAACACATAAATTATCAAAATTAATTTAAGAAGTAAAATATCTCAATAGATCTAAAGAAAAAAACCTTAACAGACAGAATCAGTATTCAAAAACCTCCCAACAAAGAAAAGTCTGTGCTACACGGCTTCACTGGTAAATTCTCCCAAACACTAAAATAAAAATTAACACCATTCCTTCTCAAACTTTTCCAATAAAGCAGGAGAGGGATCACTTCCTAACACATTTTGTGAGGTCAGCATTACTCTGATAGTACAGCCAAACAAAGACATCAAAAGAAAACTATAACTCAATATCCCTTATTAACACATATGTTAAATGCTACAACAAAATATTGGCAAACCAAATCCAACAGCACATTTTAAAAATGTACACACCATGACCAAATGAAGTGTAACTCAGGAGGAATGCAAGTGTGGTTGAACATATAAAAAGCAATTAATATAATGCACCACATTAAGGAGAGGGAGTAACAGACAACATGATTATCTCAATACATGCAGAAGGAGCATTGGAGAAAATTCTATATCCTTTCATGGTAAAAAAAAAAAAAAAAAAAAAAAAAAAAAAGCACAAACTAGGAGAGAAAAGAATTTATTTAATATGATAAAGGGCATTTATGAAAAACCCACAGCTAACATCATACTCAGTGATGAAAGAATGAAAGCTTTCCCCTAAGACCAGAAAGAAAACATGATGCCTGCTTTGACCATTGCTATTTGACACTGTACTCGAAGTTCTAATCAAAGGAATGATTCAAGAAAAAGAAATAAAAGGCATACAAATTTATGACACCTTTAGAAGTACAAATAAGTAAAACTACTTCTATTTGCAAATGACAAAATCCCATAGAATCCACAAAATCCACAGAAAAACCTACTAGTGTCAATAAGCAAATTCAGCAAATTTGCAGGGCATAAGATCAATACACAGAAATCAGTTGTTTTTATACAGCAGCAATGAACAAACTGAAAAGGAAATTAAAAACAATTCCATTTGCAATAGCACCGAAAGAATAAAACACCCAGGAATACATTTAACCCAGGAGGTAAAAGACATACACTGAAAACTATAAACCATTGCTGAAAGAAACTTTAAAAGACCTAAATAAATGAAAATACTTCCTATGTTCATGAATTGTAAGACTTAATATTGTTCAGATAATATTACCCAAAGCAATCTACAGTTCCTCAAATTCATATGGAACTGCAAGGAACCCCAAATAGCCAAAACAATATTTCAAAAGTAGCAAATGGTTGGAAGACTCACAATTTCCAATTTCGAAACTTACTACATAGCTAAAATAGCCCAAACAGTATGGTATTGGCATAATAATAGATATACAGAACAACAGAATAAACCCAAACATCTATGGTCAATTGATTTTTGACAAGAGTGCCAAGGCCATTCAACAGAGAAAGAATAGTCACTTCAACAAATGATTCAGGAACAAATGTACAACCACAAACAATAAAGTTAGACTCCCACCTCACTCCTGACTAGAAAAAAAAAAAACACCTCTAACAGATCAATGACCTAAATATGAAAGCTACAATTATAGAACTATTAGAAGAAACCATATACTTAAATCTTCTTGACTTTAGATTTGGTAATGGATTCCTAAACTTTCAGAAAAGCATAAGCAATACAAGTAAAAATAGATATGTTGGACTTCATAAAAAATTAAAATATTTGTGTATCAAAGGGTATTATAGAATGGGAAAAATGTTGCAGTTATATCTAACAAAAAATTAATATTTCTTAAAATATATCTGATAAAGGATTAATATCCAGAATACATAAAGAACCATTACAACTCAACAACAAATAGACAAGTAATCCAAATTTTTAAATGAGCAAAGGAACTGAATAGGCATTTATCCAAAAAAGATATACAGATCTCCAATAAGCACATGAAAAGATGTTCAACATCACTGGTCATTAAGAAAATGCAGAATAAGATGCCATTTCATACCCATTAGGATACATTTAATCCAAAAAATAAGAAATATTAGCAAGAACCAGGCACAGTGGCTCATGCCTGTAATCCAAGCACTTTGAGAGGCCAAGGTGGACAATCACTTGAGCCCAGAAGTTAAAAACCACCAACCTGGTCAACATCAGAAACTGTATCTACTAAAAATACAAAAATTAGCCAAGATTGGTGGTGTTTGCCTGTAATTCCAGCTACTCAGGAGGCTGAGGCACAAGAATCACTTGAAACCAGGAGGTAAAATGGTACAGCTGCTGTGGAAAACAGTTTGGCTGTTCTCAAAAAGTAAAACACAGAATTACCATCTATCTGACCAAGAGAAATGAAAACATCTTCACACAAAAAATTGCACATGAATGTTTATAGCAGTATTATTCATAACAGCAAAAAAAAGGGAAAACAGCTTAAATGCCCATCAGTGGATAATCAGATAAATTGTGGTACTGGGGTGTGTGCGTGTGTAAGCGTGTGTGTCAAAAATATGCTAAGTGAAAGAGACACAAAAGGTTATATATTACATGGTTCCATTTATATGATATACCCAGAATAAGCAAATCCATAGCAATAGAAAGCAGATTAGTAGATACCAAACAAGAAAAATTCCTTCTACATGACAAAAATTCCAAGATAGAAACAGCATTTATTATATAAATAACTACTTATACAATTTGGTGTGGTTTTCTTTGAGTCGTTCAAACATCATGCATTTTGCAAATAGTGATATTATACTTTCACGGATTTAAGCTAAAATCTCCATAGGGTTTACATACATGTGGCTGTTCTTTTCAGTACTTTATTCTAGTTTTATTTTAGTCTCTTGTCTGATGCTTGATTTTTGTCTTTTCTCATTAAGAAAAAGAAAGTAGAATTATATGTCCAAATCTAGCATTAAATTACAATTCTTTTACTAAGAAAATAAGACCAAGCGCATGGGGAAAATGCAAATAGAGAGAGAACCTCTCCAAAATTCTAATTAAGCTGCAAGGCATAAAAGTGTGCAGTTTCCATAATGAAACTTAAATGTTTACAGATTTTTCATCAAAAGACAAACGACAAAGTTTTGGCCTTGACCATGTAATGAAGATAAGAATCCAAAGATAATACCTACTGTTTTACTCTATTTGGGAAAAAAAAAAAATTGATCTCAAAGTTTTGAATCTTTAACATAAATATGTATACTTTATGACATTTTTAATAAGGTACCATTTCTATATACAAATACAATGATTTGTATATCATATATACAAATATGATGAAGAGAAATTATTTCATTTCCTCTTAAAATTAGATGTCCACTAACATCACTGGTTATGACTTATTTTAGAAATGCTCTCCTCAGACAAGTTTTCTAAAATTATATTATAACTTTAAAACCAAGAAAAAAATGTTTTGTGGATACCACAAACCCAGTAGAATGTATATTCTCAAAACTGTTATAGACGATAGATGGTACTATTACCATACACACCTATGACTTGAACATAAAGAGAAAACTCAATATCACTATGATATAATATTAGAAGTAAACAAATGAATTACCTCTCCAAGACTTAGTATCTGTTTTTCAGATATCATTGTTAGATATCCTGCAAGTAAATAAAATCAAAGTGAAACGTATAAGAAACTCTCATTCCTTTATTCATTCATAGATCAGACAGTAATATAAAATAAACACAAAACCCACATTTCATCTATCTTTGTCTGTATGTAAATAATTAGCAAAATATGCTTATGTCTTGCTTTGCCCAAGCAGGCTTGTCTGTGAGGGAAGGAAACTGCTGTGTTGTTAATGTTAGCTAAGCACATTTTATAAACTCTAGAGTCCAGAAAAATATATACTGGCAAGAAGTCTATTCAAAAAATCAGCATGTGAGACATGGTACATAGCTCAGCCCTTGTAGAAGGATACACCCTCTTTCGGTCAGAATTGCTTTTATTCAAGGACTTCTGTCATCATTCCCTTCTCCCTCTACCATGTCTGCTTACCTTGGATATTATGAAATAGCCATCCTTCTTAATTTATGCACTATGAAAACTGTTTTCACCGGTAAACAAATAAACATGTTCTCTACATTTATTTGTTCATGAGTTGAAAACAAAGAAGTACAGGTGTTTTTAATGTCTTCCTGGCCTTGCCATACAAAGTAATTGCTCCCAGCCGTTCTTAATTTACATACCACGACTTTTGTGATTTTTTTTTCTCTTGTTGCTCTTGTTAATTGAATATTCATATTGGGTATCTGAATGCATAACAACTTTTCTCCTGAATCTAATCCTTTTATAGGATTCAGCATTCTTGGATGTATAATAAAGAGACAGTCACGTCTTTGCCAGCAAAAGAAAGAATACATGCAGCTACACAGGTCACTTTCTAAGTGTTTGCTTTAGCCTCCTCCTTACTGTGAATACAGAAAACATCTGCATTCAATGGTGCCGATTTTTAAAAAGACAGCCTGCATGCAGAGAAAACTGAATGAGAAGAAACCCAAAGACTCAAATACTGTCCAAATGAGCGGACTTCTAAAATATAACCCTTTCTCAAATTTTTGTAACATATTCAGTAGAGGCTTTTTTTTTTTTCAGTTAATTCCTCTACATACTTCAGTGATTAGTAGTAACTTTATCTTGTCATTCCCATAGACCATGATAGAAACAAAATAACCCAAAAGCTAGCTTTCTGATCGAGTTTCCATAAATGCAATGTGAAGGACGTGCATGAAGAATGTGGAAGCAGGAAATGACTTGGAAAGCAATGGAGATATTATGCTGTGTTTGTTTAAGTTGCTATGTGAAAGGCAAATCTTCCCACTCCCCTCATCACCACAGTTCTGATTAAAACTCTGGCTGGCTAAAACCAAATATAAGGTTGTGTTCTCTTCACCCAGCTGTCAATCTTTCCATTAGTTGGTTTAAAGGTTGTGAGAAAAGACATGATCCTGTTTACAGCAAGTGGATAAAAGGTCCTGCTTTGGTAAATTCAATTAGATAGAAAATTGAGCTTTCTTTCTTAATTTCAACTCATCATGGAACAGTAACAACTATTGGATGTGGAATTATCTCATTGAACCCTGTTTTTCTTATTAATTGATGTATATTTTATTGTTGCTACCTATAAATTCACATTTAAATGTATATACTATACTCAAAGTATACTTAATGTCAGAAATATGCATAAATCCAGGTCGATGTAACTTCGACACAGATGACATAATAAATGTATGAAGAAAACTTATGGAAAATGCTATAGTCTGAAATATCAGGAGAAGTTGAAGTTAAGATTCTCATTAGCTTTCATGCATTCCTCATGTTTTCATTAACTATGTCTGTAAACGCCTAGAACTACATGAACTCATCATCTGAATCATGGGTCAATTATAAACCATCTCATTTTCAAGTTTGCCGATCAATGCACAGCTTTAAATAACACGTATACTGTTTTTGCACTGGGTTTTCTCCATGCTGTTTTATAAAATAAGTGAAGTATTATGCCTCAAAGTTTCTTAGAGAATAAGTCTTATGGCCAGGCACGGTGGCTCATGCCTGTAATCGCAGCACTTTAGGAGGCCACAGAAAAGAGGAATACTTGAGGGTAGGAATTTGAGACTAGCCTGGGCAACACAATGAGATTCAGTCCCTACAAAAGAAACAATAAATAAACAAATAAATTTTAAAATAGAATAAGTCTTATAACTAAAAGGTAATGATAACAATAATATATTTTTGGGAGACTCTGAAAATTAACTTTCCTTGGAACCACTTAGTCTAAAGAAAGATTTAATAGTCTTTCTCACTTTGTTTTTTCCTCTAGCTAAAACACCTTATATGAGTTTAAAGCTAGCAAAAACAAATAAGAATAAAATTACTATCAGTTTTAACTAAAGAAAAAAATGGCCGTTTTTCTCATACTTTTACAAAATTCTTACCTCTTACTTGCAAGTAAAGTGTCATCCTCAAAGGAGAATTTTTCTGAAAGCTTTAGATCTCTTCAAGAGATCTGAAGATTTAACTTTGACTTATATAGTTTCAAGCTATTTACTTCATATCAATATTGCTATATTCATACTCGCAGAAGAGCACAAAGAAAAAAGTCTACTTGAAATTTATAAAATACAAAGGTTCCTCTATGGCATCCCAATACTAGATGCAGTTTCAGTGAAACATATACACTGCAAATAGAGGAGGCACATAAAAGAAAGCAACAGGGGAGAGACACGTTAGAATAGAGCACAAGTAAAAGGAACACACAAAATCAAATAGGAACAAATGTAATTGGATAAATACTCTTCAGAGGCTGAAAAACTACCCTGACCTATGAATCTGCACCAGCATCCACAAATTATACTGGGTAATTTTTTCTATTTTATTAATAAGAATTTATATTCACTATAATGTTGTCTAAAAGCCTTGTGATTATATGTATTACTCTTATGAAGGAAGTACTAAGATCAGTTGACCTAGGTTCCTCTACATAAATTTTTCTTCGATTTGGAGAAAAAATACAAAGGAAAAGCAAGACAGAGAGGAGAAATAAGGATGAGAATATTCTGAAGAACACCTTAAAATAACTATAACAGAAAGTAAGTAATCTTCTCAAGTGAAAGAAAGGGAAAATATTTGTAAGAAACGTCATAATTTTAAGATAATTCTTTAAAATTGTTTCAAATATGTGGATGTGTGTGTGTTCCTTCAGCCAATTAATTACAGAAAAGGGATGACACATGGGTGACAGAAGTACAGGCATATCTCATTTTATTGTGCTTCACTTTACTGAGCTTCGCAGATATTGCTTTCACAAACTGAAGATTTGTGGCAACCCTGCATCAAACAAGTCTGTCAGCACCATTTTTCCAACAGCATGTCCTCACTTTGTGTCTCTGTGTCACAATTTGGTCAATCTCACAATATTTCCAACTTTTTCATTATTATTATATCTGGTATGGTGATCTGTGATCAGTGATCTTTTATGTTACCATTGTCATTGTTTTGAGGCACCACGAACCATGTCCGTAAGCAAACTTAATACACATTCTGCTCCACCAACCAGCAGTTCCTCTGTTTCTCTCTCCTTGGGCGTCCTTATTCCCAAAGACACAACATATTGAAATTGGGCCAATGAATAACCCTACAATGGCCTCTAGGTATTACAGTGAAAGGAAGAGCCTCACATCTCTCACTTTCAATCAAAAGCAAGAAATGATTAAGCTCAGTGAGGAAAATGTGTTGAAAGCTGAGACAGGCCGAAAGCTACGCCTCTCGTGCAAAACAGCCAAGTTACGAATGTAAAGTAAAAGTTTTTAAAGGAAATTAACTACTCCTGTGAACACATGAATGATAAGAAAGCAAAACAACCTTATAGCTGATGCAGAGAAAGCTTTAGAGTCCTGGATAGAAGATCAAACCAGCTACAGCATTCCCTTAAGCCAAAACCTAATCCACAGCAAGGACTCGATTTTCTTCAACTCTATGAAGGCTAAGAGAGGTGAAAAAGCTGCGAAAGAAAGATTGGAAACTAGCAGATGTTGGTTCGTGAGGTTTAAAGGAAAGAAGCCATCTCCAGAACAAAAAAGCACAAGGTGAAGCAGCAAGTGCTGATGTAGAAGCTGCAGCAAGTGCTGATGTAGAAGCTGCAGCAAGTTATCCAGAAGACTACCTCAGATCACTGACAACGATAGCTACACCAAACAACATATTTTCAATGTAGACGAAACCACCTTCCATTGAAAGAAGATGCCACCTAAGACTTTCACGGCTAGAGAGGAGACATCAATGCCTGACTTTAAAGCTTCAAAGGACAGGCTGACTCTTGTTAGGGACTAATGCAGCTGGTGACTTCATGTTAGAGCCAATGCTCATTTGCCATTCCAAAAATCCTAGGGCCCTTAAGAATTATGGTAAGAGTTTTGTGCCTGTGCTCTATAAATGGAACAACAAAACTTAGAGGACAGTACATTTGTTTACCGCATGGTTTACTGAATATTTTAAGCCTGTCAATGAGACCTATTGCTTGGAACAACAACAAAAAAAATCCTCTTTAAATAGTACTGCTCATTAACAATGCACTTGGTCACCCAAGAGCTCTGATGGAGATGACAAAAAGATTCACGTTGTTTTCTTGACTGCTAATACAACACCCATTCTGCAGCCCATAGATCAAGGAGTGATTTTTACTTTCAAATCTTATTATTTTATTTTTTTTTTGGAAACAGAGGCTCACTCTGTTGCCCAGGCTGGAGTACACTGACTCACTGCAACCTCCACCTC
Source organism: Cacajao melanocephalus (assembly GCA_963573385.1). Lineage (NCBI taxonomy): Eukaryota > Metazoa > Chordata > Mammalia > Primates > Pitheciidae > Cacajao > Cacajao melanocephalus. The sequence goes on along the minus strand of CAUYLG010063881.1, from coordinate 15,535 downwards.
GAAGGTTTAAGAGATTCTAGTGCCTCCGCCTCCTGAGTAGCTAAGACTACAGGTGTGTGCCACCACGCCCAGCTAATTTTTTTGTATTTTTAGTAGAGACAGGGTTTCCCCATATTTCTCAAGCTGTTCCTGAACTCCTGAGTTCAGGCAATCCATCTGCCTCAGCCTCCCAAAGTGCTAGGATTACAGGTGTGAGCCACAATGCCCTGCCTCAAGTCTTATTAATTAAAAAACACATTTTGTAAGGCCTTAGCTGTCATAGTGATTCCTCTGATGGGGCTGCGCAAAGTCAATTGAAAGCATTCTGGAAAGGATTTCCCATTCTAGATGCTATTAAGAAAATCCATGTTTCATAAAAGGTGGTCAAAATATCAACATGAGCATGAGTTTGGAAGAAGTTGATTACAAGCCTCATGGATGACTTTGAGGCATTCAAGATTTCAGTGGAAGAAATAACTGCATGTATGGCAGAAATAGCAAAAGAACTATAATTAAAGTAGAGCCTAAAGATGTGACTGAATTACTGTAATGTTATGATAAAACTTTAAAGGATGAGGAGTTGCTTCTTATGAATGAGCAAAGAAAGCGAGTTTTTAAAAATAAGGTGGGTTTTTTTGGTTTGGGGATTTTTTTTTTTTTTTTTTTTTTGAGACAGGGTCTTGCTCTGTCACCCAGGCTAGAGTGCGGTGGCGCAATCTGGGCTTACTGCAAACTCCACATCCTGGGTTCAAGTGATTCTGCTGCCTCAGCCTCCTGAGTAGCTGGGATTACAGGTGTCCACCACAATGCCCAGATTATTTTTGTATTTTTAGTAGACAGGGTTTCACCATGTTGTCCAGGCTGGTCTCAAACTCCTGACCTCAAGTGATCTGTCCACCACAGCCTCCCAAAGTGCTGAGATTACAGGCATGAGCCATCACACCCAGCCCAAGGTGGTAAAGTGGTTTTCTGAAATAGAACCTACTTCTGGTGAAGATGCTATTATATGTACATTGCATCATTGTAAACAACAAAGGATTTGACATATTCCATCAAGTGAGTTGATAAAGCAGCAGCAAGGTTTGAGAGAATTGACTCCAATTTTGAAAGAAGTTCTACTGTAGGTAAAATGCTATCAAACAGTGTCACATGCTACACAGAAATGTTTCACAAAAGGGAGAGTCAATCGATGGGGCAAACTTCACTGTTGTCCTATTTTTATTTAATTGCCACAGCCACCCCAACCTTCAGCAACCATGACCTTGATCAATCAGCAGCTATCAACATTGAGACAAGACCCTCTGCTAGCAAAAAGACTACAACTCACTGAAGGTTCAGATGATTGTTACCATTTTTTAGGAATAATATATTTTTTAAGTATGTACACCGTTTTTTAGACATAATGTTATTTCTACTACACATAGATAAATAGACTGCAGTATAGTGTAAACATAACTTTTATATGCACTGGGAAACCAAATAATGTGTGAGATTCACTTTATCACAATATTCACTTTATTTAATATTGTGGTGGTCTAGACCTGAACCCACAATATCTCTGAGGTTACATCTCTAAATACATTTGATCTACTTGCAACATGACAGTGAATTGTTCTTTCTCTGAACACAGAAATGCTAGATAACATATAACCCCCCAAAAAAGGTATATAGCTTAGAAATACCCAGGATTCAAAAAGAAAGAGGGAACCCAAAGCCAAAATTACAAGAGTATAAGCAGAAAGCATAACAACTGAAGCACATAAAAAGTAGAAACTGAACCTAGGGGCCAGTAGCTAAGGTTTTAAAGTCCAATTGTCGGCTAGAATAGTGGTTTGGGGCCCATGTAAGTAGTGAAGTTATAATGAAGTAACTGAAGTACCTGAATAAAAGTTCAGATATTCAAAAGATGGCTTTTCCATTAAAAAGTTATATTAAGGGGCCGGGCGCGGTGGCTCACGTCTGTAATCCCAGCACTTTGGGAGGCCGAGGCGGGCGGATCACAAGGTCAAGAAATCGAGACCATCCTGGCCAACATGGTGAAACCCCATCTCTACTAAAAGTACAAAAAATTAGCCTGGCGTCGTGGTGCGCGCCTATAGTCCCAGCTACTCGGGAGGCTGAGGCAGGAGAATTGCTTGAAACCGGAAAACAGAAGTCGCAGTGAGCCGGGATCGCGCCACTGCACTCCAGCCTGGCGATAGAGAGAGACTCTGTCTCAAAAAAAAATAAAATTAAATAAAAAAGAAGGTATATTAAAAGGAAAAGCAAAATATTTACTCACTAGCCCAGAAGAGCAGTTTTTTGCCAGTTCTCTGCCAAAAGCTCTGGGTAGGAAAAAGTTTTCTGTAACCATTCAAAACCTAAAGATAGGTTTGGAGCCATGGCATAATGGTAATCCCATGCCAGATAAGAAATAGCTCCTAGTAAGGAATTTTATATAATGTTACAGTGTGATTGCCAAGAAATATTATTAAATGAAAAAAACTAGGTGCTGGACAGTGTCAATAGTATGCCTGCATTTATGTAAGAAAACAATACAAATGTAATTCCATTTTAAAAACAGACACAAAGGCAAGATAAATCAAAAGCTAATTACATTATTTACCTATGGGAAAGGAGAGAAAAGGGTAAAGGAAGAAGGAAACTAGACTTTGCCAAATTTACCTTATTTTCTAGTTTTGACTCTGAAACTATATAATTTCTAACATAATTATAAAGCAAAACTGAATCAAGAATGTTAAAAGCTATTCCCAAAATTTGAAAGTAAAATGAAATAAACTAACTTATATATCAAGTTGCTAGCTTAAATACAGAGAACAATTATTTTAAATGACATTAAACGGAGTAATTTGATTATAAATTCTAAGTGGGATAAATTCTAAGACAGAAAGAACTGTAAAAAAATTGTAAATTGTTTCCCAGTAACCATATTGTTAGTAATGGCAATGGTATTGTTATACTGATACTAAAATAAACAATAACTAATTTCATTAATGGTATTATACTAGGAATGAACAGTTTTAATGTAAGAGGGAAAAAAAACACAAACATAAAACCAAAAATGTTAAGTAAAACTCTATAATCCCAAATTTGAAATAGAAAATTTTTGAGAAAAAACTGTTTGCAAGGTTGGCCCTGTGAACTTGGATTTCAAAGTGTTGCCAGAATAAGAGGTCACTGTGCCTAAACAGTTTGTACAATGTGGTTTAAGCTAAACACCTGCTCTCTTTCCAAGAGTCTGGAATTTTGCATATGCCAGGCAGAGGATGCCTAGATGAGCAGCCTCTAATAAACACCCTGGGCACAAAGTCTCTAGTGAGCTTTCCTGGTAGACTGAAATTTCACATATGTTGTCACAACTTGTTCCTGAGGGTATCAGGTTCATCCTGTGTGACTCCATGAGCAGAAGAATTTTCAAGGCCTGTGGCTGGTTTCCTCCAGACTTTGCTCCATTTGCCTTTTCCCTTTACTAGTATTGCTTTGCATCCTTTGCTATAATAAATCACAGTCATGAGCATGACTATATGCTGAGTCCTGTGAGTCCTCCTAGTAAGTCACTGAATCTGGGGGCTGTCTAGGAATTCCTAACACAGTGGGAAACTTTACAGACTAATAAGCTGGTTTCCTCAACAAATAAATTGCACAAGACAAAAAGGAGGAAAAAATCCTATAAAGAAATTTAATAATAAATTTTAATTTTTAATTTTTTGTTTCAGTTCCTCTATGGCAAATACTGATTGGAACAAAAAATTAAAATTTGTTATTCAAAAGCCATAAAACTCTAAAAAGATTTAAATAAGTTGCAGATAATTGTTGTATCTAAGTCCATGTCTTTTATACCCTGAAGTCATTTAAGCTTAAAACTGCACTAAGACTTTTGGAATATCCTGTATAAACAAACTAAATTTGACTCAAGAGGAATATTTAAACCTAAACATATTAATGATATCAAAGAAATTAATTCAGCAGTCAAAATATATCCACAAGAAAACATCAGTCAAAAGTTGTTTATAGAAAAGTATCACCAAATCTTAAAGAAACAGATAACCCCTATTTCAAGCAAGATATTCCAGGGAATAAAAAATAAGAAAAGCTATCCAGCTTATAAGACTAGAGTATCAGTCCATTTTCACACTGCTGATAAAGATATACCCGAGACTGGGAAGAAAAAGAGGTTTAATTGGACTTACAGTTCCACATGGCTGGGGAGGCCTCAGAATCATGGTGGGAGGCAAAATGCACTTCTTACATGGTGGCAGCAAGAGAAAATGAGGAAGAAGCAAAAGCGGAAACCCTTGATAAACCCATCAGATCTCGTGAGACTTAAGTCACTATAATGAGAATAAAGACCAGCCCAATGATTCAGTTACCTACCCCTGGGTCCCTCTCACATGTGAGAATTCTGGGAGATAAATTCAAGTTGATATTTGGGTGGGGACACAGCCAAACCATATCAATCCTCTCCTGGCCCCTCCAAATCTCATGTCCTCAATATTTCAAAACCAATCATGCCTTCCTAACAGTCTCCCAAAGTCTTAACTCATTTCAGCATTAACCTAAAAATCCACAGTCCAAAGTCTTATCTGAGACAAGACAAGTCCGCTCCTCCTATGAGCCTGCAAAATCGAAAGCAAGCTAGTTACTTCCTAGATGCAATGAGGATACAGGTATTGGATAAATATAGCTGTTCCAAATGGGAGAAATTGACCAAAACAAAAGGATTACAGGGCCCATCAATGTCTGAAATCCAGCGGGGCAGCCAAATTTTAAAACTCCAAAATTATCTATTTTGACTCCAGGTCTCATATCCAGGTTGTGCTGATGCAAGAAATGGGTTCCAATGGTCTTGGCAGCTCTACCCCTGTGGCTTTGCAGGGTACAGCCTCCCTCCCAGCTGTTATCACTGGCTAATGTTGATTGTCTACAGCTTTTACAGGCATATGGTGCAAGCTGTCAGGGTAACTATCATTCTGGGGTCTGGAAGACGGTGACCCTCTTCTCACAGCTCCACTAGTAAATGCCCCAGTAGGGACTCTCTGGGGGGGATCTGACCCCATATTTCCCTTCCACACTGCCCTAGAAGACGTTCTTCATGAGGGTCCCACCCCTGCAGCAAAATTTTGCCTGTGCATCCAGGTGTTTCCATACATCTTCTGAAATCTAGGCAGAGGTTTCCAAACCTCAATTCTTGACTTCTGTGTACTCACAGGCTCAGCACCACTTGGAAGCTGCCAAGACTTGGGGTTTCCACCCTCTAAAACCACAACCCAAGCTCTACGTTGGCCTCTTTCAGCCATGGCTGGGGCAGCTGGGACACAAGACACCAAGTCGCTAAGCTGCACACAGCTTGGGGATCCTGGGCCCAGCCCCAAAACCACATTTTCCTTCTGGGCCTCCTGGTCTGTGATGGGAGGGCCTGCTGTGAAGGTATCTGACATGGCCTGGAGATATTTTCCCTACTGTCTTGGGGATTAACATTAGGCTCCTTGCTACTTATGCAAATTACTGTAGCTGTCTTGAATTTCTCCTCAGAAAATGGGTTTTTCTTTTCTACTGCATCATCAGTCTACAAATTTTCTGAACTTTTATGCTTCCCTTTTAAAACAGAATGCTTTTAACAGCACCCAAGTCATCTTTTGGATACTTTGCTGCTTAGAATTTTCTTTTGCCAGATACCCCAAATCTCTCTCAAGTTCAACATTCCACAAATCTCTAGGGCAGAGGCAAAATGCTGCCAGTCCCTTTGCTAAAACATAATAAGAGTCACTTTTGCTCTAGTTCCCAACAAATTCCTCATCTCCACATGAGATCATCTCAGCCGGGACCTTATTGTTCACATCACTATCAGCACTTTTGTGAAAGCCATTCAACAAATCTCTAGGAGGTTCCAAACTTTCCCACATTTTCCTGTCTTCTTCTGAGCCCTCCAAACTGTCCCAACCTCTGCCAATTACCCAGTTCCAAAGTCGCTTCCACATTTTCAGATATCTTTTCAGCAACACCCCACTCTACTCATACAAATTCACTGTATTAGTCCGTTTTCATGCTGCTTATAAAGACAAACCTGAGACTGGGCAGAAAAAGAGGTTTAATTGGATTTACAGTTCCACATGGCTGGAGAGACCTCAGAATCATGGTGGGAGGTGAAACGCACTTCTTATGTGGCAGTGGCAAGAGAAAAAGGAAGAAGCAAAAGCAGAGACCCCTGATAAACCCATCAGATCTCATGAGACTTAGTTACTATAATGAGAATAGCACAGGAAAGACCAGCCCCCATGATTCAATTAGTCTCTCCCATGACACATAGGGATTCTACGAGATACAACTGAAGTTGAGATTTGGGTGGGGACACAGTCAAACTATACCAACTAGTGTAATCTCCATGCTCAAAATGATAAAAAATGGATAAGAAAAGACTATAAGCAGGCTCATTTACTAATAGAGATTAAAATGGTCAATATAAATCAGCAAATTTAATCAATTTAGTCAAGCAAAGTGTATCCATCTATATCATCTAAAGGTCTATGTCTACATACATGCATCTACTTAATTTGTCATAATGAAGTAAGATTTATCCCATGAATTCAGGGATAGGTAGACATTTCTAAACCTAGTAATGTAATTTGCCACATTAACATATTTAGGAGAAAAGCCATAAGATCATTTCAAAAGATACAGGAAAAAAAATTCAACATTCTTATATTAAGAAACTTTTAGCAACTAAAAATACAAGAAACTTCTCTTAACCTGATATTTGATAGTAAAATTTTAAAGCATTCTCTTTAAAATCAGAAACAAGATAAGAATGTTCGTTAGTACTGCTTCTAGTCAGGCCTATGCAGGAAACCCTAACTAGTTTTTTTGTTTGGTTTTGTTTTTTGGTTTTTGTTTTTGTTTTTTTTTTTTTGAGACCAAGTCTCACTCTTGTCGCCTAGGCTGGAATGCAATGGTGCGATCTTGGCTCACTGCAACCTCCACCTCCCAAGGTTCAAATGATTCTCCTGCTTTAGCCTCCAAGTAGCTGGGATTACAGGTGCCTGCCACCATGCTCAGCTTATTTTTATATTTTTAGCAGAGATGGGGTTTTACCATGTTGGCCAGGCTGGTCTCGAACACCTGACCTCAGGCAATCCACCCAATTTGGCCTCCCAAAGTGCTGGAATTACAAGCATGAGCCACTGCATCCAGCCCCTAACCAGTTTTAAAAGTATAAGAATTGAAATAAATAAAAATTATTATTTACAATTAATTTGATTATACAGAAGATCCAAGATAATCTACAAATTGTCAAAACTAATGAGACAATTCAACAAAGTTACTGAATAAAAGATCAATAAACAAAAAATTAATAGCTTTCCTACATAGAGGCAATATCTGAGCATGAATGTAATAAAACACCTCATTCCAATAGAAACAAAATCATAATGTACCTAGACTATATCTAACAACATCTGAGTAAAACTTCTATGGAGGAAACTCTAAAACTTTACTGTCAGGCATAAATGGAAACTTAAATGAATGGGAAGATATACCATGTTGGTAGAGGAAAAAAATTCAGTTCCATAAAAATGTCTATTCTCACTAAATTATTTCTATAAATTCAATTCCACTAGAATTTGCAGGAAGGTTGTTAACAGAACTTGACAATGTGGCTCTATAATTCACATGTAAAAGACTGAAAATAGGATACTTTTGAAGAAGATGAACAATATGGAAAGATTTATCCTAATAGCCATCATGCTATTATATAGCTATGATAATTTAGAATTTAGATAGCTTAATATCGGCATACAGATAAACAAATCAACCATACAGAATAGGGAACCCATAAACAGAACCATGTATATACAGCAATTTGGTACTGAATATTGTTGGTATTGTATATTAGAAAGTTGGCAATATAAATTATTGAGGAAAAGATAAATTATTTTCATAATGATACTGAGAAAATTAGTTATACATATGGAAAAAAATTAGACCATCTCACAAAATAAACTCCAGGTGGATTTTTAAAACTAAGCCTATAAAGCAAACTTATAATATTTTTAGAAGAAAAATGAAAATTAATAACCATATGACATCAAAATAGGAAAAGCTTTCTTAAGACTCAAAAAAGTAGAAGCCTTAAAGGGAAAGGCCAAAAATATTAACACAGTAAGTTCTGAAACCTCTATACATCGATACATCATAAACAAAGTAAAAAGATAAGCCACAAAATGGTACAAGTTTACAATGCATATGACCAAAAATAAATTATAAAAAATGAAATAAAAAAGAAAAAGATGAAAACAAAAAAAAAATCCAAATGGACAACAAACATTATGAATGGTTGCTCATCCTCACTATTAGAGAAATTCAAATTACAACAAAACAACATTTCACACTATATTCTAATACTATTAAGTATAAGCAAGAATATGAGGAAAAGGAAATCTTAATGCATTGCTGATAAAGCATAAATTGGTATTGCTACTTTGGGGAATGACTGGCTACATCATGCAAAGTTGATAATGATGATAACCAACATCTTTTAGGTACAACCTAAAGAAATTTTTACACATATGTGACAAAGGAACAAGCATAAAAGTGTTCCTTACAGCATTGTTTTAACATTTAATAATGAGAAATATATTAAACATCTATAAATAAGTGAATAAATAAAATGTAGTACATTGATATAATGAAACCCTGAGAAAAGGATACTATACGTATCACTGTAGATATATCTCGAAAATACAGTGCTGTAAAAAAACTTCAGAATATGTACAGCACGATACAATTTATATTAAGTTTAAGAACATGCAAACAATAGTATACACCAGTACTCTCTGCAATAATGAAAATGTTCAGTATCTGCACTAATACAGTAGCCTCTAGCAATATGTGGATATTAAAGTATATTAAACACTTACAATGTGGCTAGTACTCCTAAGAAAAACTGAATGTATTTTAATCACTTTAAATAGCTACATGTGGCTAGTGGGTACCATATTGGTATAGTAGGTATATAAAATTTATGAATACATAAATATAAATAATCAAATATAAAAAGATGGAGGAAGAATACATACCAACTTTAGAAAGTGATTATCTCTGGAGAAGTAAAATGAGACAGAATGGGATGTGAAGGAACTCAAGAGTCTTTATGAACTTTTCTTTCTTTATAACAAAAATAAATATAAAGCAAACATTAAAATATTTGTTAACATTGTTAAATTTGGTTAAAATATTGTTGATATTGGATAATCTGCTTTTTCGGTATGCTTGAAATTTTTCCCTATTTAAAATTTTTAATATTTCTTACTTTAAATGTTTAATTTTCATTTCTTTGACGTATTTCCTCATTTGAATTTTTAAATAACTTTTTGGAAGTAAACGGTATTTAAATCTTTATACCTGTAGAGTTAACCCAGGGGATCAACTATCTTATGTATAGTCTCGACAAATACGTAAAACATTGAAAAAATAAGAAACTAGAGCAAAAAAAGATACAATATGCTTGTAGAGTTCCTAACTTATTTGATTTTTTACAACTAATTTTTAAAGAGCCAACCAAAATATCTCAAAAATGTGTTATTTTACTTAAATTATAAATAAAATGAATGGAGACAAACATGAGTTTATCTTATAGGTAAGTTAGAACTATTAAAAATACATTAAATAAAATACTGAAAATAGCACTGAACCCAGGGTCATGGCAGTTTTTATTAACTTTCTAGTTCCAGTTTTTATTAACTTTCTGTGTTCTATTTATCTAGGTTTCCTCATTCATACAGGCTGAACTAAAGAGTCTCTGATTTCACTGCAATTTTTTTAAGTTAGAACTTTTAATCAAGTTTCATTTCTTTTTTCAAATGCATATGTAATAAGTTATTTAGAATGATCATTCCTTTGTATCAAAGTGTCAAAAATCTGCACATCTGAAACCCAAATTCCTTTACTGTCATCTAACTCCTCTTCCTTGCCCATAGAAAAGACAGAAAAAGAAACAAAGTAAATACATGATCAGCTAGTCAAGGATCCATCGTTCTCAAAGAACCTCATTTTTCAAAAATTGAAGCTTTTCTACTAGGTGGTTTTGACTTGTAATGGGTCTTATAATCAACACATAAACTCCTCCAGCTATTTTTCTTTTGGATATCCCAAGACTCTGAACAGAAAACTGAATCTCTATATAAGTTGCACCTTTGCTTATATTAATGTTTTTAATTCACAAAAATCTAAAACATATATTAACCAGAAATATCAATTTATTCAGTGTTCTCTCCAAGTTATCAGGCAGCCAAAGAATGTGGAAGAATTAGGTCTCTCTGTGCTATTCATCCATACATCTCTTAGTTATATCACTCAGTGTATGACAGAAATGCCCAGATCAGAGAAATTTGATTATCTGTTCTAATTGACCTGCACAACTGTTATTAGATAATAAGGCTTTGGGTTAAATTATTTTGGATGGTGTTATGAATGACAGGAAATGGCAGTAATTATCTTCTACTTTTTAATTTATTTTTTGGCAAAATTATTGAGACATTCCTGACCTCTATCACCTTTAATAAAATATTCATACAACTTAAATTCATATGATGCTTAATTTTACATGTCAATTTGAATGGGGCCACAGAGTGCTAAGATTAAACATTGTTTCTGGGTGTGTCTGTGAGGGTGTTTCTGGGTGAGATTGGCATTTGAATCAGTAGACTCGGTAAAGTACATTGCTCTCCCCAATGTGGTTGGCCATCATCCAATTAATTGAGGGCCATATAAAACAAAAGGTGACAGAAGGAAGAATTTACAGCTTTTTGCTTCCTGCCTGCCTGTTTGAGCTAGAACATGGGTCTTCTCCTGCAGCTAGACTGGGATTTACACCATCAGCTCACCTGGTTCTCAGTCCTTCAGACTCAGAATGGCATTATACCACCAGCTTTCCTAGGTCTCCAGCTTGCAAGCAGCAGATCATAGGATTTCTCTGCTAATTCCTCAGAATAAATGTCCCTTACAGTCAGGTGCTACTTAACAATATTTAGGTTATGATGGATCTCATATGTGACCATGGTCTCAAAAGATTATATGGAACTGAAAAATTCCAATTGCCTAGTGACATTGTAGCCATCATAATGTAGTACATACAATTATGTATAGCAGGGGTTCTCAAACCCCCAGCCATGGACCAGTACCAGTCTGTGGCCTGTTAGGAACTCACCACAAAGCAGGAGGTAAGCAGCTGGCAAACAAGCATTATCACCTGAGCTCCACCTCCTGTCATATCAGCAGTGGCATCAGATTCTTACAGGAGCACAAACCCTACTGTGAACTGTGCATGTGAGGGATCTAGGCTGCACCTCCTTATGAGAATCTAATGCCTGATTATCTGAGGTGTAACAGTTTCACCCTGAAGCCATGCCCTATCATCCCTAGTCCATGGAATAATTGTCTTCCATGAAACCAGTCCCTGGTGCCAAAAAGGTTGGGGATCACTGATATACAGTACATAATACTTGATAATGATAATAAATGACTATGTTACTGGTTTATGTATAGACTAAAACTAGACTTTTTATTGTTATTTTACAGTTTGCTCCTTCAGGAGCCTCAGGCAAGTCCTTCAGGAGGTATTCCAAAAGAAGGCATTATTATCATAGAAGACGATAGCTCCATGCAAATTATTGCCCTTGAAGACCTGCCAGTGACAGGATGGTGGAATGGAAGACAATGATATTGATGATCCCAACCATGGGTAGGACTTGGCTAATATATGTTGGCACCTTAGTTTTTAATAAAAAAGTTTTAACAGTAAAAAAATTTAGTTGGGTGCAATGGCTCACACCTGTAATCCCAGCACTTTGGGAGGCCAAGGCGGGCAGATCACATGGTCAGGAGTTCGGGACTAGCCTGACCAACAAGGTGAAACCTGTCTCTACTAAAAATACAAAAATTAGCAGGGCATGATGGCATGTGCCTGTAATCACAGCTCTTCAGGAGGCTGAGGCAGAAGAATCACCTGAACCCAGGAGGCGGATGTTGCAGTGAGCCGAGATTGCACCATTGCACTCCAGCCTGGGTGACAGAGCAAGATTTCATCTCAAAAAAGAAAAAAAAAAATTAAAAATAGGGGAAAAGCTCATAGAATAAGGAAATAAAATCTATTTGTGCAGCTGTATAATGTGTTTATGTTTTAAGCCAAGTGTTACTGTGTTTTAAGCTAAGTATTACTACAAAAGACTCAAAAAGTTTTTTAAAAGTTTATAAAGTAAAAAAGTTAAGTTAGCAAGTTTCTTAAGAATATTTAGTAAAAAGGTTAATTTACCACTAAAATATTTCTTTATAAATTTAGTGTTGCCTAAGTGTACAGTCCTTATAAAGTCTACAGTACTATACAGTAATGTCCTAAGTTTTCATTTTCACTCACCACTCATTCGCTGACTTACCCAGAGCAACTTCCAGTCCTGAAAGCTGCACTCATAGTAACTGCCCTTTATAGGTGTACCATTTTTTATCTTTTATGCTGTACTTTTATTGTACTTTTTCTATGTTTAGATACACAAATAATTACCATTGTATTACAAGTGTCTACAGTACTAAGCACATTAACATGCTGTACAGGTTTGTAGCCTAGGAGCAACAGGCTAAACCACATAGCTTAGATGTGTAGACCTACACCATGTAGGTCTGTGTAAGTATAGGTCTGTGTAAGTACATTCTACGCTGTTCACACAAGGACAAAGTCACCTAATGACACATTTTTCAGAAAGTATTCCCATCATTAAGCAACACATGACTGTATACCTTATTGGTTCTGTTTTTTTGAGAACTTTCACTAACACAGTTAACAAATGTCTCCTGTAGACATGCAAGCAGCCAACAAACATGAAAAATTCTCAACATCATTAATTATCAGAGAAATACAAATCAAAACCACAGTGAGATGCCATCTTATACAAGTCAGAATGGCTATTATTGAAAATTGAAAAAAAAAAAACAACAGATGCTGGTGAGGCTGCAGAGAAATAGGAATTTTTATACACTGTTAGAGAAAATGTAAATTAGTTCAACCACTGTGAAAAGCAGTTTGGCAATTTCTCAGAGATCTTAACACAGAATTACCACTGAATCTAGCAATCCCATTACTGGGTATATATCCAAAAGAAAATAAATTGTGCTACCAAAAAGACACATGCATTTGTATGTTCATCACAGCACTATTCACAATATCAAAAACATGGAATCAACCTAGGTACATACCAATAATGAACTGGATAAAGAAAATGTGGGGTATATATACCACGGAATACTATGTAGCTATAAAAAAGAACAAAATCAAGGCCTTTGTAACAACAGTGATGCAACTGGAGGTCATTATTCAAAGCAAATTAATGTAAGAACAGAAAAACAAATACTATATATTCTCAATTATAAGTAGGAGCTAAACAATAGGTACTTATGGACATAAAGATAGCAACAACAGACACTGAGGACTAGCAGAGGGGAGAGAGAGGACAGGGGGCAAAAGCTGAAAAGCTAACTACTGGGTACTACACTCAGTACCTGGATAACAGGATCAATCACATCCCAAACCTCAGCATCCTGCGATAAACTCACGTAACAAACCTGCAGTTGTACCCCTGAATCTAAAATAAAAGTGGAAATTATTTTTAATGTCTCCTGTAATTAATTAGCTTCTCAAATTTGATAGGGCAATATTTTTCTTACTAAACATAAGTACTATTTGTAGCATAGGGGGAAATTCAAGCTTGTAAACTACAAGGGAACAGAATTCCGCCTACCCAAAAAGAAAAAAGCATTTTATCCTTCATTAATTCTAATTACAATAGTTGACCCTCATGAGAACACCATAAACCAGGATTTGACAGATAGGATTACAGTGTAGTTCAGTTCATAGTTACAATGCAGTTTGAAACAACGTATCTTTCATGTTCTATTAATATTGAAAGTCAGCATAACACTGCTGGATGTTAAATACAGGGCTACTTACAGGAACACTTGTTTTAAGTCCAAAAATTGAGAGAGAAAAGAGAAAAAAATATTTTCAATTGGTATTTCAGTAACACCCAATGCTGCATATTCCATTCCAAATACTAAACATGCAATAAATTGTTACTCTTTGATAAATCTACATTGAAAAATAACCAAATGAAAAGGAAAAATGAATATAACCTGTACCATCCTCATGATTAAAGCATACAGCCCCAAAACATATATTTTTCTTCCTCCAGCTTCCAATCTACCAAAAGATTTTTACCCCCAACACCTATTAAACATGAAATTCATTCAGGGAGCTCTGTGAGTGATTTAACTGCTGTCATAAAGTCTGGCCAGTTTCCTCTGCAAATCTAAAAGAATTATATTATATGAATGTTGACTTTATAAATTACTTGCCATTCAGCAATCAATAATAACTTAAGTATTATTAACATATCTCTTTTATTTCACTTAAGCAAGAAAAACATTTTAGTTGGAGCAATTCTTACTGATGCACTGAATTAAATACTTGAGGAAACAGATCTAATATTATACAACAGTATAATTAAGAATCAAAAAGGCTAACCAATTAATTTTAAAGAACTTTAGATTTAAGCTACACTTATGAAAAAAACGAAGAAAAGGAAAATAGTTATTTCATGAAATCAAAACATTCTTTTAAAAAATGTTTTAAATTTCTTATAAGCTCTGCAATTCAAACAACTGTATAAATAGTTCATGTAACAAAGCAAAATTTAAGTGAAATTAATGGGTTCCCTCTATAAAGTTAAACTTCAACAAAAGTAAAAACATCAATAGGAGAGATACAAGATGGCCAATTAGCAGCAGCTCAAGATTGTAGCTCCCAGTGAAAGTGCAGAGAGCGAGGGGACGCCGCACTTTCAGATGAATTTTTGTTGCCCACAGACCTGGAGATTCCCAGCAGAGGAGCCACACGGGTCACCAGTGCAAATTTTTTGGCCAGCGCAGCTGTTTTGCTGGCGCCCTGGCACGGTGCTTCTCGGTGCGGAGTATAAGGGACAGGGTGCCCTTTCAGTCGGGTTTGGCTGGTCCCATCCCCACAAGGAGAACAGCAATTGGAAACCCTGAGGACTGAGAGTTTCACAGCAAGCACAGCCGAACCGGGAAGGTCCAGCTCTTTGGGGATGGGGTGTCTGCCAAAGGAAAACTAAGAAACAGAAAAAACTTCATCACCGGGCGCAGAGAGATCCAAGATGGCCGATTAGCAACAGCTCAGGATTGTAGCTCCCAGTGAAAGCGCAGAGAGTGAGTGGACGCCGCAATTTCAGACGAATTTCTGTTGCCCACAAACTGGGAGATACCCAGCAAAGGAGCCACACGTCACCAGCACGACTCTTTTGGCCGGCGCGGCACTTTTGCCGGTGCCTTGGCGCGGCGCTTCTCAGTGTGGAGTATATGGGACTGGGTGCCCTTTGAGACAGGCTCGGCTGGTCCCATCCCCACAAGGAGAACAGCAATTGGAAGCGCTGAGGACTGAGAGTTTCACAGTAAGCACAGCTGAACCTGGGAAGGCCTAGCTCTGTGGGCAAAGGGCGTC
>CAUYLG010063879.1:0-23003 GCA_963573385.1 Cacajao melanocephalus | reverse complement strand
TTAATAAATTTAAATTATGTAGACATGTTGTTTTATGCATATATTATATTTAAACAATATTACTTCAAAAAAACTCCAATGACTTTTTTTTTTTTTTTTTTTTTTTGCTTCGGAAATAATCAGGTGAAGCTTCTCATTTCTTTGAGTCGAAGCCAAAGTACTTAAAATGGCTTTAAGTCTCCTGCTGCCCTCCCCCTCCCTCTCTGCTCTTGCAGTAGCTTGAATAGGCCAGGCATGCTTCATGCTCAGGGCCTTGAATGCTCTGTGCCTTGATATTCCCTTGCCACACTTCCCAGCCTCCTTCAAGTCTTTGTTTCACCTCCTTGAAGTCTACCTTAGCCAACCTGATTATAATTGCAAACCACTCCCCAGGCTCAGCACTCCCCATTCTTCTTTCCCTGGGTATTTTTTTTTCCCCCTTGTGCACTCTCACCATCTTTATACTAATCTGCTTTTTGTGTCTGTTGTCTGTCTCCCTCAGCAGGCATAGGAACTAGACTAGTATAACGACTTAAGTATTTGTTCAGTGAATATAGCACAGAGGGTAATAACTTGCCAAGTCACAGAGCCATCCAATGGAAGGGACCTGTATTAAACCTAAGCAGCCTGGCTTCCGAGTCTGGGCTCTTAATGTCAGAACACTCACTAAACTGCTCTCCTTTGTGTGTTTCTTATGTGAAGGAAATCCCTTTTTTTTCTCTCTCTCTTTTCATGATGCAGTCTGATGATTTGAGGAAGAGAAGAGAGCCTCACATCTCTGCTTTAAGGTAAACAAGTAGTCATATTTGTTGTGTACCTAACGTGCCAGGCAGAGTAGTAAGTGCTTTAAATGCTACAACATTGTGCATGTTATAAAATCCTTGTCGACATCGTTAACCCACTTTGTAGAGGAGGAAAGAGACTGAGAAATTAAGTTTGCGTAGCTTAAAATTAAGGTAGCTAGCATACAAACCTAAGTCTGTCTGATTCCAAGGCCCAAGTTCTCAGTGATAAAATGCTCAGCCTTGTTAGTTATCAAGGAAACACAAGTTAACACTGGAGATAGCATTTTTCACGTTAGGTTGGTAAATATTAAAAACAAAAACCCTAGTGTTGACAGCTATAGATCAGTTATAGATGTGCTGCAGTCTTTCTTAGAAGCTTGGTTTTGAAAGGTGTATCAGAACCTTTGAAAGTATGCATATCTTTGTTGTTGTTGTTGTTGTTGTTTTGAAATGGAGTTTCACTCTTGTTGCCCAGGCTGGAGTGCAGTGGCACAATCTCAGCTCACTGCAACCTCCGCCTTCTGGGTTCAAGTGATTCTCCTGCCTCAGGCCTCCCAAGTAGCTGGGATTACAGGCACCCACCATCACACCTGACTAATTTTTTGTATTTTTAGTAGAGATGGGGTTTCATCATGTTGGCCAGGTTGGTCTTGAACTCCTGACCTCAGGTGATCCACCCGCCTCGGCCTCCCAAAGTGCAAGGATTACATAATATGGGTGAGCCATCATGCCCAGCCAAAAATATGCATATCTTTTTGTAGAAAAATTTCACTTATAAGAATTTATCCTGAGAAAATAAGGATATGCTCAAAGATTCCATACAAGATTATTTATTGTAATACTGTTTATAATATTGAAAAATTATATACAAATTTAGTGGCCCATGGAGATTTAAACCTAATAGCACAAAACAAAAAGTGGAAACCATACAACCATTAAATATGATATGTCTGAATTTTGGCACATGAATATTGTCGTTATCTATTTTCTTAACTCTAAGAAACTTTTAACTTTTTTTTTTTTTTGAGACAGAGTTTCGCTCTGTTGCTGGAGTACAGTGGTGCAGTCTCGGCTCACCACAACCTCCGCCTCCTGGGTTCAAGCAATTCTCCTGCCTCAGCTTCCTGAGTAGCTGAGACTGCAGACACACGGCAGCATGCCTGTCTAATTTTTGTATTTTTAGTAGAGATGGGGTTTCACTATGTTGGCCAGGCTGGTCTTGAACTCCTGACCTCATGATTCACCTGCCTCGGCCTACCAAAGTGCTGAGATTACAGGTGTGAGCCACCGCTCTGAGATCTAGTGTCTCACACAATCACTTTTGTGTCCTACTTTAAATGACAGCATTTTTTTCTTAGTGTTATATAAAATAATGATACCTACACATTTTTGTCAAGAGAAAAAAATAAACGGTACACGCAATTTGATGGTTTCTTGTTTTTTTCTGACCAGTAGATTCACATCATGTTATCTTATTTTAAAAAGAGATACACACACTTACATTTGGGTGTATAATGATAAAGATTTGGTAAAATAGAGTATTTAACTCTTGCTAGTAGGAATACAGATTTTTTTTTTAACAGTTTTTTACTTACATGGGATTTTTCCTAGTTTTTTTGTAATGAGTACATGTTGCTTTGTAATAGCTGTTTTTCATCTATGTGGCATAAATTATTTATTCTCATTCTATTTTTTCTCTGCAATACTTCCATGTATGATAGCCTACACAATTTCTTTCTTCTAAATCCTGAACTATTGCTCGTGTGTTAACTAACACATTATGCTTCATATTTACTTAGACTTTTTTCCCCCTAAAGACAGATTATCATGCATTAAGGCATTATCTCCTTAGTTCACAACACCCCTCTGCTAAGCATTTCATGTGGGACTGAGTTACATCCACACCGAAGGCTTACAGCCAGATGGTGAGCTAGCGGCAATTCCTTAATCATTACAGAAAGCTGATCTTTTTATTTCCCACTTGGGTTCTGTGAGTTCCTTCATGAATACAATTAACAAGTGCTAACAATGACAGAAAATAAGCCTGTCCTTGTAACACTTTCATGGAATGAGTAGAAGAGCTTTTTCTGGAATTTGTGGAAGCTGATGTTACCAGTAAAGGATTTAAGACTCTTAGTTACTTAGAGTATCAAGAGTTTGAAGAAATATTTATCACTCACATTATCTGAAACCTGGTTCAGCAGTTTGCTATCCTGATCCATTCTATATAATTTGCAGCTCTGCCTTTAAAAGTTAACATGGCACCTCTGGGTGGACTGAGCACAATTATTTTATGGAATTTTTTTTAAGCTTGTTCACAGCTGATAATGGAATTTTTTTTGTTTAGGTAGTATATAATATAAAAAGGTATTTGTTAATGAAATCTTGGAGATCAACCTGGAGATTTGATATTTAGTTATAAACAGGACAGTTGTATTTTATGGTAATTTCAATTAAGTGCATTTGGAGTAGGATGATCCAAAAAATATTAAGTATCTTTGTAAGCGTAATTTGAACTAATGTAAATCTTTTAAAAATGTTTTTAATTCCTCGAGGTTAATAATTCATAATTTCAAAGTTGATTGGCTGAATGAGTTATAAATTGTGTTCAAGAGATTTCTACATAGAGAGCCAGTTTAGCTGACAAATGGAAATGTTCACCATCTTCTATTGGTATCCTGTTAGCATCAGAACTTCTATGAAGGATTTTACTCATTATTGTGCATTTAATTCAACACTCACCATTATTGCCATTTAAAGTTGTTTTAATCTTCTAAACAGTGCCACCCAAGTGTTCATTAAATGGTGGTACTAGTATTAGTGCTTGTGATTTATAATAAATGTATATTTGGTCTTGGTCTGTATTCCTGGCACAGACCTCTCTGACCTCCTGCAAGGGAAGAGGGCCTGGAGGTTGAGTTAATCACCAATAGCCAATCACTTAATCAATTATTCCTTCATAATGAAACCTCCATCAGATACCCTAACTAAAGGAGTTTAGAATTGCTGAACCCATGGAGGTACTGGGAGGGTGATATAACTGGGGAGGACCATGGTGTGGAAGCTCCACACCCCTTCCCCATATCTCACCCTATACATCCCTTCCATCTGGCTATTTCTGAGTTGTATCCTTTTATAATAAATGAGTAATCTAGTAAACAAACTTCTTCTGAGTTCTGTGAGCTATTCTAGCAAATTATCAAACCCGAGGAGGCAGTAGTGTGAACCTCTGGTTTATAACTGTTTGGTTAGAAGCATATAGGTCACAACTTGGACTTGTAATTAGTATCTGAAAGATACTAATTAAGACTCTATCTCAAAAAAAAAGAGAAAGAAAGTTGAGCTTTCCATTTTAGTGCTGAAAAACATGTCTGAAAATCAGTAATTTGGACTAGAACATTGGTGTGATGAGTTGTTATGACAAAGGCTTTGGCCTTTGTCACTGCTGCCATGATAGGGCATACTTTAGGAGGAAGAAAATACTGAGAAAACATGAACCATAAAAACAAAAATAAGCCACAGTAGATAGAGATTTACATTCATTTTTCTGGGAATGTTCGACTTAAACTATGCAAATTTGAACTGAGAAACATTTCTCAGAATGTCTCAAATGAGATCTAAGAATGTATCTCTTGAATAAAATGTGATCTCCAGGAAGGAAAAGTTGTGACCTAGATCCAAATAGGGCCCACACTATGGCAGCATAACAGGTTTTCTTTTGTTTACATTTCTAGGAAAATTCTGTTTGAAGATTTCCGGTCCTGGCTTTCTGATATTTCTAAAATTGACCTGGAACCGACCATTGACATGTCCTGTGCTAAATATGAATTCACCGGTAAGGAAGATAAAGGCCTGATGCCTATAAGATTTAAAGGCTTTAACTCAACAGTAATGGAGAGATGGTATCTGTGTACCAAAACACTCGACCGAATGTCTCTGCAAAGCATCCAGATCTTCCTGATAAAGACACAGTTCATAGACAGAAATACCCATCTTATAGGAAGGCATAAGCACTGGTTGGTTGTCTTTCAGAAAATGATGAAAGCTACTGATCATGTTTTCAGCAAAATGCCCATAATCCACATACATACCAACTGTGCATACAATTATCAAGAAATTCAGAGTGATATATAAACTCTATTCTTAGACTTCCTAAGGAACAACCATCTCCTTCAATGCCATTTTCCCTTTTCTTTTTTATTTTGAAGTCAATAAGTGAATACATTGTTTTTTTGTTGTTGTTGTTTTTTTTTGTTTTTTTTTTGAGATGGAGTCTCGCTCTTGTTGCCCAGGCTGGAGTGTAATGGCGTGATCTCGGGTCAATGCAACCTCCGCTTCCCAGGTTCAAGCAATTCTCCTACCTCAGCCTCCTGAGTAGTTGGTATTACAGGCATGCACCAGCACACCCAGCTAATTTTTTGTACTTTTAGTAGAGATGAGGTTTCTCCATGTTGGTCAGGCTGGTCTCAAACTGCTGACCTAAGATAATCTGCCCGCCTCAGCCTCCCAAAGTACTGGGATTACAGGCATGAGCCACTGCACCCAGCCTTTTTATTTTTTGCAAAGTCTCACTCTGTCTCCCAGTCTGGAGTACAGTGGCATGATCTCAGCTCACTGCCACCTCTGCCTCCCAGGTTCGAGCAATTCTCCTGCCTCAGCCCCCCATGTAGCTGAGACTACAGGTGCACGCCACCACACCTGGCTAATTTTTGTATTTTTAGTAGAGATAGGTTTAGCCAAGATGATCTTGATCTAACCTTGTGATCTGCCCATCTTGGCCTCCAAAGTGCTGGAATTACAAGCATGAGCCACTGCACCCAGCCAAGTGAATATATTCTTAAAGGAAAAAAAAATTAAACAATATTGCAAGTATATGGTGTAAACCATGATAGCTTTCTTCACCTTCTCCCTGCCTCCTCTTCTCTTCAGAGGTACCCATTGTCAACACTTTGGGGTACATCCCTCCATTTCCTTTTCTCAGCACATAAATGGTTTTTTGGATACATGCTTGATTTTTTACCTAGAAGCAAAGGAGTTTTCTTGTTTAAATTTTGCTAAATAATTCTTTGAGTGTGCTCTCATACACTGTCCTGGAAGTATAGATTGCTCACAACTTTTAGAGGATAACTTGGTGATACACAGGAAAAGCCATATGGTGTATCTTCATTTACCATCATATACTTTCTTTTGTTTGTTTATTTGAGACAGAGTCTTTCTCTGTCATCCAGGCTGGAGTGCAGTGGCGCGATCTTGGCCCACGACAACCTCTGCATCCTGGGTTCAAGCAATTCTCCTGCCTCAGCCTCCTGAGTAGCTGAGATTACAGGCATGTGCCATGACCCCCGGCTAATTTTTGTATTTTTAATAGACATGGGGTTTCACCAGTTGGCCTGGTTGGTCTTGAACTTCTGACCTCAAGTGATCCACCTGCGTCGCCCTCCCAAAATGCTGGGATTACAGGTGTGAGCCATCATGCCCAGCCAGTATCTTTTCTTTTTACTTCGAAGTAATTTCAAACTTGCAGAAAAGTGCAAACATAGTACCAGTAATTTATTTTTTCCAGTTTTACTTGAGAGTAGGTTGTTGGCATGATGTTCTGTGACCCCTGAATACTTCAGTAATTTCTACAAGGACATTCTCCTACATGATAGTCATGAACCATTAGAATCAGGAAATTCATGTTGATGCATTATTCCCCGTCGATGGATTATCTAAGCCCCAGGCTCCCTTCAGGTTTCATTATTTGGTCCTTTATAGCAAAAGGATCCAGTAAGGATTGCATGTTGCATTTAGTTATAATATTGTCTCCTCAACCTCCCTCAATCTAGAATAGCCTCTCCATCTTTCCTGGACTTTCATGATCTTTATGCTTTTGAAGATGTACAGATGAGTTATTTTAGAAAACTTTCCATAGTTTGGGATGGTCTGATGTTTTCTCATGATTAGATTTAGGCCATATATTTTTGGCAGCATTACAGAATTAATACTGTGTTCTTTTCACTGTATCAGGTGGTGCGTGGTTTCAATGTGTCACATTATTATTAGTGATATTAACTTTGATCACTTGATTAACGTGGTAGCCGACATCAGGTTTCTCTACTATTCTTGTTCCCTGTCAGTATATATTTTATGGGGAGATACTTTAAGATTATGTAAATATGCCATTTCTCATCAAACTTTGATTTGCTTATTTTAGCATTCTCTGATGTTTCTTACTGAATTATTACCATGAAGGTTGCCAGATGCTGATTTTATAACACAGTCATCTCCCTACAGTTATTGTCATTCTACTCTAGATAAGACTTTTCTCCCGATTTATTTATTCATTCATTTGTTTATATTGGTATGGATTTATGGATTGCTATTTGTGTAATGAGCTGTTATCAGTTACTATCATTATACTGATCCTCATGTTGTCCCTGATTTGACCAAGGAGAGCTCTTTCAAACTGACTTCTGTGTCCTTTTGCTATGTCCCCATCATTCTTTTTTTTTTTTCTTACTTTCTGCAAAATAAGATTTTCCACGTTTATCTTGTATTTTCCATGCCAGGGTCCTAAAATGACCTGGAGTTGGCCATTCTTCCAAAGAACCCTGGTTCGTTTTAGCGAAGAATGATACTCAACAATCAAGATCTGGACTCTTAAGTGTCTTTGCTATTAGAGTGTCACTGCTCCCAGACCCTTTCAGTGTAAAGAGATGGTGAATATCTGGATACAGGTACATAGACACACACAGATGCACACATGTACATTTATATTTAGAATATGTATATTTTTTTTCAGATTGAGTCTCTCTCTGTCACCTAGGCTGGAATACAGTGGTGTGATCTTAGCTCACTGTAACTTCTGCCTCCTGGGTTCAAATCATTCTCCTACCTCAGCCTTCTGAGTAGCTGGGATTACAGGTGTGCACCACCACGCCCTGCTAATTTTTTTATTTTTAGTAGAGATGGGATTTTGCCATGTTGGCCAGGCTGGTCTCCAACTCCTGACCTCAGGTGATATGCCTGCCTCAGCTTCCCAAAGTGCTGGGATCACAGGGATGAGCCACCATGCCCAGCCTGTATTTTTACACAGGCGCGCGCACACACACACACACACACACACACACACATACACATATATATACATACATATATATACATACATATATATACACATATATATATATATATATATGAGAAACTGAATTCACATAGATTCCTTGAGTTCCAGTTGAACACCACAGGGTTCATTCTAGATTTCTGCTTTGCCATATTTGTAACTCCCTTCTTGAACAGGGAGAAACCTGGCTCCCATTGTCTTCAATATATTTATTTATTGAAACCATCCCTCCATGTGTAATTGGTTGTAGTTCACCGTAGCCTTTCCTCCCTCTCAGCCTGCACAGATGCCTATCTTGCTAGCCCCACGACATGGCTTTTAGAAGTTTACCTCAAGAAACTAATGGGAACAAGTACAAAAAGATCCATGTACAATAATGTTCATTGAATTACTCTTTATAATGGCCAAGAAATGGAAACAACTTAATTAACAAATAGGAAATCTATTAAAGGGGGAAGGAGGTAAGTTCATAATCTATATAGTAGAATAGCTGCAGCCATTAAAAGTGATGCCAAGTGTGTATATTGATAGGGAAAGATACTTGCCGTGTGATCTAAAAAGCAGTCCACAAATAGCCACTGTCAGATGCTATTTTTTAAAGAAGTAAATAGATATATGTAGGGAAAATACTGGAAGATTATATGCAAAACTATCGTCTGTGAGTATATCTGGATCTAATTATGTGCTCTTTAGTGTTTTTAGAGTTTTCTATATTGACTTACTTGTTTACTTATAAAAGAGGAGAAATAAGTGTCATTTTAAAGCTGGAGGACATTTAAAGCTGGAGCTGACATTACAGGTGAATGTCAAATGGACTGATATTAAATGTAGAGTCAGATGTCAGCTGGTCACTATCTGCCAGGATCTAAGGTATACATGAAACTATTGCAGATGCCCTGCTGTGCCATGATGATGAGCTGGAAGGGCGCCGGATCGCCTTCATCCTGTACCTGGTTCCTCCCTGGGACAGGAGCCTGGGGGGTACCCTGGACCTGTACAGCATTGATGGTAAGACAAGTACAAGTGTGTGCACTTCTGAGTTAAAGCTGGTTGATTTAGTATCATGTTCATATATACAGTGTCTTTATTCCTTATTTATTCCTCTTGAATGATTACCTCAAGAGGAATAAATGCCAGCCCTGACAGCCACCTCTTTAACTTGTACTTAAAAATTACTCCAGCAATAAATTAGAATCTGTTTAAGATGAGAAATAGTCAGACCAAGCTTCTGAACGCTGCCTGTGGAAGGGTATCATGCATATAAAGCTGCCTGTGGCTGTGAATCTACCAGGACCAGTCCATTTGACAGAAAGTCAAGGTTTTTTTGAATATCTAGCACCAGAAATTGACTCCAGGAAGCTTTGATAACTTATTCAGGCCCTTCTCAATAATAGACGGATGGTGTAGTAAGAACAGATGCCATTTAGTCAAACTCACAAGTATAAGTGAAACAGATAGAAAGGGTGGTATTTCAGGGTCTGAAGAGCACATCTAGATGCCCTCAGAAATAAGGAAATTGTCAAGAGTAAAATGAGGCAGACTGGCAGTGGTTAGTGACAATGAACCACATTTATGGATGTGTTCTCTCCTGGTGCAGAACACTTTCAGCCGAAGCAGATTGTCAAGTCTCTTATCCCTTCGTGGAACAAACTGGTTTTCTTTGAAGTATCTCCAGTGTCCTTTCACCAGGTAAAGATTGTAAGCGACAAATAAAGTACCAAGGATTATGCTTTTTAATCACCCATTATCCAAACATGACAGCTCCGTCGACTTGTTATCTGATGTTGTTTTAATACTTAGCAGGGGGGACCCTGAAATTAACGTGCATTGGCTGGTAATCCCCCTTATTCTTCGTGTTGATGTGCTGCTGGGCTTGTCCTTTCAGGTGTCTGAAGTCCTGTCTGAAGAAAAGTCACGTTTGTCTATAAGTGGCTGGTTTCATGGTCCATCATTGACTAGGCCTCCCAACTACTTTGAACCCCTCATACCTCGGAGCCCTCACATCCCACAAGATGTAAGAATTGCTGATATCCTTATCTTAGGAACTATAGCATATCATTTGTTTCTCTGATTTTAAAGTTAGCTGTTTCTATTAATGAAACTGGACTTTGAGCTTGAGCTTGCCCCTTTCCACTTTCCTTTTTCTGAGACAGAGTCTTGCTCCGTTGCCCAGGCTGGAGTACAGTGGTGCAATCTCAGCTCACTACAACCTCCACCTCCTGGATTCTCCTGCCTCAGCCTCCCAAGTAGCTGGGATTGCAGGCACTCGCCAACATGCCTGGCTAATTTTGTATTTTTCAGTAGAGATAGAGTTTCACCATGTTGGCCAGGCTGGTCTCGAACTCCTGACTTCAAATGATCCATCCACTGTGGCCTCCCAAAGTGCTGAGTTTACAGGTGTGAGCCATTGAGCCCAGCCTCCCCTTTTCTTTTAAACTTTTGATAGTGTCTTTCTCAAGCAGAGTTTTCCAGTATGTTATGTTTAATAGGAGAAACTTAAAAAGTGAGGATTTGCCTGTATTTTATTAGTGTGAAATGATGTAAGAGCAAAAGCAATAGGAATTATTAACTTATATTTTGCATCTGCTGCCTCTTCATAAGCATGAGATTTTGTATGATTGGATCAACCCTACTTATCTGGACATGGATTACCAAGTTCAAATTCAAGAAGAGTTTGAAGAAAGTTCTGAAATTCTCCTGAAGGAGTTTCTTAAGGTAGGCTAGCGTATCTTGTTCTGAATATTTTGTTTGGAATATAATTTTGCTTCCCGAATGGGTGAGTAGGCATCACTGGGGAGCTTTTGTTTTGTTCCTGATTAGAATGTTTATGTCATTCCCTCTTCAAATGAAATATAGAAATGATGATAACACTAACATTAGTATAGCGGTATGCTTAGTGGGTTAAGAATCCCTTGGGTATTCCCCAGTTCTCTAGAGTCTTAAACACACGCACATTCACGCACACACAGACACACACACACACACACACACACACACGCTTCCACCCTCAGAAGTTGTGTGTAGTTACCTTTCTATTCCTCTAACAAAAATGGTGCATCTTACTGCTTTTAAAAATAGATTACTAATAGATCAATATCTGTTGATGAATGTTTGACAGTGATGAGGCAGCTTGCTATAAGTGGAAAGAGATCAGAAATCAGAAGACCCGCCAGGCGCGGTAGCTCACGCCTGTGATCCCAGCACTTTGGGAGGCCAAGGCAGGCAGATCTCTGAGGTCAGGAGTTCAAAACCAGCCAGGCCAACATGGTGAAACCCCGTCTCTACTCAAAAAAATGCAAAAAGTAGCCGGGCATGGTGGCACACACCTGTAATCCCAGCTACTCGGGAGGCTGAGGCAGGAGAATCCCTTCAACCTGGAAGGTGGAAGTTGTAGTGAGCTGAGATCGAGCCATTACACTCCAGCCTGGGCAAAGGAGCAAGACTTCATCTCAAAAAAAAAAAAAGAAATCAAAAGACCTATTCTCATGCCCTGGTTCTGTGGTTTTACTAACCTGGGAAGATCACTCAATCACTCTGGGTATTTATTTTGCCTTTAGTTAAACTGGGATTCATACCTGCCTTGCCATTCTCACAGAGTTGTTGTGAGGGCCAATAAGATAACTTGCTGGCATGGCACTTCACAGTTGACTGTGGGTCCCAGGGAACTATGGTCCCAAGAGCTGTTCCTCCATGAAAAAAGGTTGAGAGACTCTACATTCTGTCTCTCTCTGGAAATTTTATAGCTGACATTAGCATATAAGATTTTGAGAAGTATTATAGTAAATAAACTGAATACCCTATTCAATTGAGTTTACCTAAACCATGCTGTGGGATCTTTCCTTTTTCACGTATTTATAGCTGATAGGACTGCTTGGGAAACTGCATTAAACAAATAAATGGAAAGCCTCTTGTGGAGAATATTTTAATAGATTAACCAGCTTCCTTATGTCATACCTAACTTTTTGAATTTAGAATGCTTATTAAGTTAGGGGCCTAGAGAATCTGAATTGTTAGAGATTTTCACAGTAATGACCTTGACTGTAATGCAGTTTAATTTTTATCCTCAGAACATCTTGTGAGTTGTATTATGGTCTGTATTACGTTCCTCATTTTATAAATGCAGCAATTTGGGAGGTTGAGGAGTTTGATGTAAGATATATAACTACTTAAGAGAATGGGCCATAATGGGCACTCAGGTCTCTTGGCTAAAGCAAGCTGATGCTGTATCCAGTCTTTGCCCTGGCTTCACCACAGCAGGAGTAGGGTATCTCGTATGACAGGAGTGAGAGGCGGCTGGGTGCAGTGGCTCCTGCCTTTAATCCCAGCACTTTGGGAGGCTGAGGTGGGTGGATCACCTGAGGTAGGGAGTTCAAGACCAGCCTGACCAACATGGAGAAACCCCATCTCTACTAAAAATACAAAATTAGCTGGGTGTGGTGGCACATCCCTGTAATCCCAGCTACTTGGGAAGCTGAGGCAGGAGAATCGCTGGAACCCAGGAGGTAGATGACTCAACTGCATCTTTTAGGAATCAGCCAGATTGATGTTTGGCAGAGCTGCTGTACCTGCCAGGAGATTTGCTTACTGCTTATTTATTTGCTCATTTTCTAGCCTGAGAAATTTGCGGAAGTCTGTGAGGCCTTGGAGCATGGAGATGTGGAATGGAGCAGCCGAGGTCCCCCTAACAAAAGGTAGAACCCGTCATCTGAGATATTTGCTTCTGTGTTCAGCACCTATAACATTTTTTATAACTAGTAAAATGACAAAAAGCCTAAAGGAAAAATACACTGAGGTGATGACAGGCAATTCATAAAAGAAAATCAAATAACCAACAGGAGAAAATACACAATCATGCACCAAGGCTCACACCCAATAACAGGACACTTGCCCTAATGATGTGTTGTTCTCAGGGACATCCAGTAGCAGGACAAAATCCTAACAAAATCTCACTATTGTAATAACTTGTACTTTAGTAAGCTGTGCCAAGATTTAGGAAGAGAGGTACAAAGCTAAGGATCAGCTTTTATTCCATGAGTCATTTTATATCTGTGGCTTTGATGAACAACTTGACATTGCTGTGTTTCAGGTTTTATGAGAAAGCTGAGGAGAGTAAGCTTCCTGATATATTGAAGGAATGCATGAAGTTATTTCGCTCTGAGGCACTATTCTTGCTGCTCTCCAACTTCACCGGCCTGAAGCTTCATTGCTTGGCCCCTTCGGAAGAAGGTGAGATGAATGACAAAAAGGAGGAAGAAGCTGCCTCTGCTGCTGATAGCACTGAAGAAGGGACTAGCCATAGCCCTCCTGAGCCAGAGAATAATCAAACAGCCATCAGCAACAACAGTCAACAGAGCAATGACCAGGCAGACCCAGAGCCAGAGGAAAATGAAACAAAGAAAGGTAAGCTGTTGTTAGGATTTGTCCTTACTTACCATTAACCATTCAAACACTTATCCATTCAATAAACATATCTTGAGCATCCACTATGCCTTTGAAGAGCTAAGAACAAAACAGACAAGGTCTCTGGTCTTTGGGAGCTTACATTCTAGTAGAAGACAGAGATTAAATGTTTACATGAACAACAAGAAAACGTCAAGTAATGATAAGTGCTATGCAAACCATTGTAATAGGGTTGTATGACAAGAAATGACTGAGTAGCCTCTTAGGTGAATGAGTGACCTAGAAAAGCCTCTCTGAGGAGCACCATAGCAGCCTAAGAAAACTTGCTTGAATTTGGACAAACAAGTAGAAGGAAATTATTACAAGTAGAAGTTTAATCATCTATAAACAAGATGGAAAAGAGAGAAATAGAAGAAATTTAAGAGGTAACACTCCTGAAAATATTGGCAGCATTAACCCAAGTAGCTACAAATTCAGCTTAGCTGTTTCAGCACTTATTACTATGTCAAATGAAAACATCTGTCACCCATTTTACCACTCTCTGCTTCCACTGAAATTTCCTGAGAACCCTGTATAGTTTGGAGAGCAAAGACAAGGGGTGAATACCTATGGAAACAAAATTGGTGGTTTGAGATGCTAACTGAAAGCAACATAACTCATTCTGTGGCCTTCCAAAACTGACTGACCAGTCACTTTGTCCACTGCAGATATTTAGAAAAACCAGACCCGGGTGGCTTTTTCTGTGCTATTTTAATACACAGGGTAGCCTTTCTTTGAAAGATTAGTTTTCCGTGTTATCAATTAACAAGGAAATTATCAGTTAACAAGGAAAACTAATCTTTCAGAGAAAGACTACTGGCATTTATGCCTAGACCCTAAGAGGAACCAGAGTCAGTGTCCATGGAGTCTCAGTCTCAAAGGGATTTTTTTAAAAAACTTGTCCACTACTATGTTTCTTTTTTTTTTTTTTTGAGACAGGGTCTTGCACTGTCACCCAGGCTGGAGTGCAGTAGCACAATCATGGCTCACTGCAGCCTTGACTTCCTGGGCTCAAGCAGTCCTCCTGCCTCAGTATCCCAAGTAGCTGGGATCGCAAGCATGTGCCACCACATCCCAGCTAATTTTCTTTTTTTTTTTTTTTTTTTTTCCGGTAAAGATGGGATCTTGCCATGTTGCCAAGATTGGTCTCGAACTCCTAGGCTCAAGTAATCTTCCCATCTTGGCCTCCCAAAGTGCAGAGATTACAAGTGTGAGCCATCATACCTGGCCAAAACTTGTCCATTTCTATACCTTTTTTGGTTTCATTTTTATGGGAACCTGCAACTTGGGATAAAATCTATATGGGCAGCCAAAAGATGCTTTATTCCACTGTTGAGCACCTACTGTATACAAGGGGCCCTAGGCCAAAGCAGAGTAGGGAATACAAAAGTGAATGAGAAAAGTCACTGTTTACAAAGGTCACCATCTTGAGGAAAAGCTATAAAGCTTGGCAAAAGCTATTAAATTGCTGGGCATATGATAGCAGTGTTAAACGTTGGCATAGCGAGGGCACATCTAGTGAGATAACATTACAGACCTGATAATTTTAAGATGTTTTTAAAAAATAAAAATAACACATCAATTTCAGAATGTTTAGAAAACAAATAAGTAAAAGGAAAATAATAAATCATCTACAGGTGGCCATATTAGCATTTGGAATATATCCTTCCACTGTTTTTTTGCTATGTAGATGTATACATGTATACACACATGGGGGGTATATTTTTACACATGTATTTTTAATGAGATTATATCATATATATTGTTCTCTAATCTTTTTTCCCACTTAATATAAGCCTCTTTCTCATCCTTTACATCTTTTGTAGCAATAGAACAGGTTTGGACACCCTCCTCACTTAGGAAACCCTTCCACCAAAGCAGTTTTACATGTGTCTGCTTTCCAACATTGCATTTCTAGAAGCTTTTATTTCAAGAATGTATGCCACAACTAAGTTTTGAAAAACACTGTTCTCCAGTATAATTTTTAATGCCTGCAATCTACTGGATCAAATGACCTTAACCAGTCCTGTGTTGAACATTTAGGTTTTTTCAGTTTCTTCACTGTCATAATAAACGATGCATTCATTATGTCTTTAGAATGCTTCTCAGAAGTATACTTGATACATCAAAAACTGCTCAAAATTTTAAGGCAGTTGCCAAGTTGCTTTCCCCAAAACTTGTGTCAGTCTGCACTCCCACCAGCATTGTACATGATGATGTTTTCATTCTTCCTAGCAAACTATCATATTTTCTTTTTCAACTTGCTTATTCTTTAGGTGAAAATGGCATTTGCCTATCATTGACTAATGGTGCATGGTTGTATATTTTTCTCTATTGGTTACTTGATTTTTTTTCATGAATACCTCAGCATATTTTTCCTTTGAGTTTGTGGTCATTGTATCAGTTATAAAAAAAAAGTTACATATAAGAAAGAGTATTAACCTTATTTTTATTTTTATTTTTTATTTTTGGTGGAGTCTCGCTCTGTCACCCAGGCTGGAGTACAGTGGTGTGATTTCGGCTCACTGCAACCTCTGCCTCCCAGGTTCAAGCGATTCTCATGCCTCAGCCTCCCAAGTAGCTGGGATTACAAGCACACGCCACCATGCCCGGCTAATATTTTTGTATTTTTAGTAGGAATGGGGTTTTGCCATACTGGCCAGGCTGGTCTTGAACTCCTGACCTCAAGTGATCTGCCTGCCTCAGAGGAGTATTATTAACCTTCTGTTCAACAGGTTGTAATAGTTTGTTTTTTAATTTTGTTCAGCATGGTTTAAATTTTATAAAATATTTTAGTAATCAGATCTATCTTTGCCTTTCTTGGTTTCTACTTTAGGTAATGACATGCTGAGAAATCTCTACTTTAAGCTTAGATAAAATAATATTCCTGTTTTATTTTTTATTTTTTTGCAACTAGACTTCTTTTTCATCTGAAAATTATTATAGAGAGAAATCAAAATTCAACTTTTTTACCCCAAAATGGAGCTGGTAATTTCTGACAATCTTTTATAAGGCTGAATTGGTTCAGCCAAAGATTTGTGGGAATGGTTTCCCTGTATTGCCATATCATTCCTAATTATCATTCCCTTGCAATCTAACAGTTCTATCAAGGTTATTTTTTAAAGTTTCTGGCCATTCTTCTTTTTTTTTCTTTTTAGAATCAAGTGTTCCCACATGCCAGGGGGAACTGAGGCGTTGGAAGACTGGTCACTACACTTTAATTCATGACCATAGCAAGGCTGAATTTGCCCTAGACTTAATTCTCTACTGTGGGTGTGAAGGTAAGAGAGAGGAAAGCAAGTAGTGAATTATTCCCCATAGGAGGGGCAGTCTCTTCTGAGGGACGCTTTCCAGCTGAACCAATTCTTAAGTAATTTCCTAGTTCAGAATCTCAGATCACGGGATCTCAAAGTCGAAAGGATTTTGGGGGTCATGAATTCCAGTCTCCTAGCTCAAAATAGGATTTATATCTGTGACTTGACTAGGGAATGGGGAGATGGACCTTGTCATAATTTTCCTCTAAGTGTGCTCCTAGATCTGTAGATTTTATGTAATTGCCCTTCTGGGTATATCTAGCATTTAATTCTCTCTTAATTTTCTTATTCAAAGTTTATTGAAATAAGTCTGCATTTCAGTTCAGCTGTCTCAGGAAATTAGGCATTTAGGGGAAGGGAATCCATGATAAACTAGATGATAAATTCAAGCTCACAAGTCATAGAATCAGTTACTGCTAAACTCCCAGATCCCCCACTGTTATGCATATTGGCATCAGTGATTTTAGCAGATGATGCAACTCTTGCAATAAGAGCTTTCTGAATGCTATTTGTTTTTTCTCTTGTAAGGCTGGGAGCCCGAATATGGCGGTTTTACTTCTTACATTGCCAAAGGTGAAGATGAAGAGGTAAGTCTATTCTGACAGCAAACTATCCTTTTTAGTTATTGAGAATGCCTTCATGTTTCAAAAACCCAGTTTTTATGACCTTCCGCCAGTGCCTTTAGCTGATAAATCTCTATTGGTCTGTCTGGCAGTGGTTCTGATTTCTAGTAGAAAATACTCAACATAGCATAAAGGATACTCAGTAACCATTTATTTTACCCTCCTGAGAAATTCCAAATTAGGAGCCATGTGGTGCATTCCCACAAATCTTACAATGTAGTAAGAAATAATTGCAATATGCTGGAATAGGGCTTATTGGAAAATGGCTTGACGGCCACCCCTAGTAAAGGTGCATTCAGAGGATCCCTTTATCCCCAGATTAAGTACCTGATATGGAAACTGTCTGTTTCATGGTTAATCATCCAATAGTTGAGAATAAGTTCTGTGTTCTGATGTGTCATTGTATTTGTCTGTTTCAGCTGCTAACAGTGAATCCAGAAAACAATTCTTTGGCATTGGTCTACAGAGATAGAGAGACTCTGAAATTTGTCAAGCATATTAACCATCGAAGCCTGGAACAAAAGAAAACCTTCCCAAACAGAACAGGTTTCTGGGACTTTTCATTCATCTATTATGAATGACAGCACTGGGCAAAGCTAAACAGAAATGTGACCCTTCATCAGTACTGGGAAGTCTGGAAGAGCTAAGCATGGAGTGAAGGAGAGCTACATGGTAGCTTGCCTGACAATGTTCTCAAAACTGGTTGTCCTTTACTAGGACTCATAATGATTGTCCTCAACCTAGAACCTGAGCTTGGAGCTACAAACTTATCTCTTGATTAAAAAAAAAAAAAAAAAAAGTTGGGTTTTTTTTAACACTGAGTGAGTCCTGACTTCTTCAGTGAATTTTTAACTTCACTGTTTTTTTTTTATTGTGGTAAAATATTTATAACATAAAATTGACCAGCTTACCCATTTTCAGATATGTAATTTCAGTGGATTAAGTACAATCTTGTTGTTGTCCAGCCATCGCCATCATCCATTTCCAGAACTTTTCCATCATCTTCCCAAACTCTGTGCCCATTGAACAATAACTCCGCACCCCCGCCTTCCCCTAGCAACAACCATTCTCCTTTTCGTCTGTATCATCAACCTGACTACTTGTATTTCTCATATCAGTGGAACCATACAGTATTTGTCCTTTTGTGACTTTATTTCACTTAGCATAAGGTCTTTAAGATTCATCCCTGTTTCCGGTGTTTTGGTTTTTTTAGAAAAACTCATAAATGATAGCGGATTTTGTTCTCAGTCATGCTGGTTTAGAAAATTACAGAGCCTTACATCCTGATCATGCTGGGCCTTCGAATTCTGACACAGTGAATCATCACATTTTCTCCCACTGCCCGTGGCCTTGTTCCAGCATGACACTCACAGGACAATGTAGGCTTAGATGATGCGTAGTATTACTCCCTTGGAAAGGGTCTGGCCTCCCAACACATGCCCCAAGAAACTTCTGGTTGGTAAAGAAGATGATAGGCTGCTTATTGCCATGTGCAGTCGTCACTTCCAAGTGCCCACTGCCTTTCCATCCTGGAGCTGTGGCCTGTGCATAAGTAAATGATTCTAGCCTCACATGTTGCTTCTGTTTTCTAAATACTGTAGGGTCAACTATATAAAACTAATTGCTTTTTATTTTAAGAGACTGAATGCTAAAAACCCATATCAGAATGCCAAGAGGCTGTGTGTCTTGTTAATTTTTTTCTTGAAATGTTCCAGGGAGTTATAACTACCTGTGTGGGTATGCCTGGGTGGATGAAAGATGCTGTTCTCATTCCATCCCAATACAGTCTCCTGTTCCCTCTTTTTTTACATTTATTTTTAGCTTTTGCAGTAGCTTCTAGTGTGGGTTTTACTAATTAATAGAAAAAGCATTGGGCCTTTAAAATTCTTAACCACTCTTCTCTTTCATCTCTTAAAACTTTGGGTATTCATTCTTTTCTGAAGTTTGCATTTAAGTGAAAATGAGTTTTGTTTTGTCTTTCAGGTTTAGTTTCAAAAAGGTTTAATTATGCACCCCAGCCAGTTAAGAAATGTTTTAGCAGGTATGCCCTTGATATGGATATTTATATACTTTACATATGTAATATTAGTTCTGTAATTGTACTGTTATAAAGCACTAATTTTTAAATGATGACATAAAAAGAAATGTCCCGAACTAGTTCTTACATTGTCTTCCTCTCTGCATATGGTAATAAACCATTTTACACCATACTGTTTTGGAGACCACAGTTTTTTTTGTTTGTTTGTTTTTGAGACAGAGTCTCACTCTGTGGCCCAAGCTGGATTACGGTGGCAAGATCTCGGCTCACTGCGACCTCTGCCTCCTGGGTTCAAGCAATTCTCCTGCCTCAGTCTCCTGAGTAGCTGGGATTACAGGCGCCCACCACCACACTCAGCTGATTTTTTAATATTTTTAGTAGAGACAGAATTTCACCATGTTGGCCAGGCTGGAGAC
Organism: Cacajao melanocephalus; assembly: GCA_963573385.1. Taxonomy (NCBI): domain Eukaryota; kingdom Metazoa; phylum Chordata; class Mammalia; order Primates; family Pitheciidae; genus Cacajao; species Cacajao melanocephalus. The sequence continues at coordinate 3,304 of CAUYLG010063879.1, read as the reverse complement.
CACAATTTTTTAACCACAGCGTAACAACACTCAAGTGGGATTGCAAATACTTTGTTACTAATGGTTAATGTCACAGCTTGCCTTTTCTATATTCCAGCTGTCTGAAAGTCATCTCACTCACTTGCCTTCTGATGTGTTTTCAAGAGTTGGGGGGAAAGGGTGTCAGTGGCATAACTACAGGAGACCCAGGGAAAAGTGCTGGATAGGTGAAACTGTCATGTATGCCAAGCTTGGAAAACAGTTTGAAACTCATGGCTGTAGGTGCCATCCAAGGCTAATTTTCCAATTCTGGAAAGCCAAGTCTAAATCTTAGAATACCTCACAAGTATTAAAAATGTGCTTATTAGTGCCTCCTTTATCTCAACATGTTTACGAACTGTCAACACACAATCTTTTATACACTACAAAAGGGACTTGGGTATCTGAGGGGAGAGAATCCCTAAGGGCCTAACTAACTCTGATGTTGCTGTCAGTTACATCATCTACAGCAGCACCTCTTAGACTGTGAAGGATAGTGTAACTTACAGATTGTGTTTGTGCACTGAAGATACACAGTGATAGGGCAGCTTATTTTCCTTATACTACTTTGTTCTGCATCTTGATTACTTTTTAGGGCCTGGGGCCAATGTCAACAACTGTTAGGTGGCAAAAGAAGAATTAGAACATGGGCATCTTTATACCACTTTCAGATAAAAGCTATGATGTTCACCTGTAAAATATATGGTTTCTCTCTTTATTCTTAATAGTCTCCAATTCTTATAACTCCCATTTTTTTCCCCAAAGAAAATAGCTTTATGGACTGGGCGTGGTGGCTCATGCCTGTGATCCCAACAGTTTGGGAGGCCCTAAGGCTGGTGGATTACCTGGCGTCAGGAGGTGGAGACCAGCCTGGCCAACATCGTGAAACCCTATCTCCACTAAAAATACAAAAATTAGCTGGGTGTGGTCAGGTGTACCTGTAATCCCGGGTACTTGGGAGGCTAAGGCAGGAGAACCACTCAAACCCGGGAGGCGGAGGTTGCAGTGAGCTGAGATCGAGCCACTGCACTCCAGCCTGGGTGACAGAGCGAGACTCTGTCTCAAAAAAAAAAAAAAAAAAAGGCTGTTTTTTCAGATTATATAAATAAGACATGCTTATTGTGAGGTAATAACATGTAAAAATGTAAAGATCACCTGAAATCCCACCATCCTGTGACAACCACTGGTGGCTTTGTCATGTATCAACTTGGCTAGACTGAACTACACTTCCCAGAACTCTCTTCCCTGTCTCAGGTTAGGATGAGCCACAAATTCCTGTGCCAGATCTGCAGAGCCCAAATGCAGCAGCAGACCTTGAGTAGCTGGCACACCTTGCTGGTGTGAATCCCATCTGTGCCTGGGCCTGCAACCACTCCACCTTCCCCTGATCTTCCTTTAGCTCCTCTGCGAGGGGTCTCAAGCAGGATGCCCACACCATCAAGGTCAAAAGCAGTAAGAACGGACAGATTTTAGCGTCCTCATGGGCTGCAGCCCATGCCTGTGGGTTACAGCTTGTTCTCCCCAACTACATCTTTTCTGACTACACGCCCTATGGGCTTTAAGCTCCAGCATCGGACAGGAAGAGAACAGCCTTACAGAGACTACTTCACTACTTCGTCTTTGTATGTTAACCATTGGGAATTAGGAACATTTTAACAAAACTTGTGAACATATTTGCATCTTTGAATAGGAAGAAAAATAAAACGTGTAAGAAGTATCCTATAAATAACATCAGTCCTTAATTTTAAGGATGTGGAAAATGAAGGTTCCAAGAGAAAAAATCTGTTAGTTTTGAACCTGACTTGTCTGCTGTTTAAAGATTGCTTCTCAAATTCCACTGAATGTGGGTTTCTTCCCCAAAGAACACCAAAAAAAAAAAAAAAAAAAAAAATCAAAGCTTAGGCTACCTCCCCTAGACCAGGATGTTTTTTTTTTGATTGGAGTCTCCCTTTGTTGCCCAGGCTGGAGTGCAGTGGCATAATCTCAACTCACTGCAACCTCTGCCTCCCAGGTTCAAGCAATTCTGGGATTACAGGCACCTACCACCACACCAGGTAATTTTTGTATTTTCAGTATAGATGGGGTTTCGCTATGTTGGCCAGGCTGATCTCAAACTCATGACCTCAAGTGACTTACCCACCTTGGTCTCCCAAAGTTCTGGCAGTATTTCTTAAGAAGTTTGGGGGTACATTATCTCTTCAACACCATGACACCACTACTAAATCAATGAAGAAGGGCAAATGCTGTTAAAAAGATCCTTGGTAGAGAAGACTAGTGAAGTGATGCCAGAGGAGGGCTCTCCAGCCTGTGTGGAACTGGGTGTCCTGAGGATTTTCTCTCTGATGCAAAATCAGTCCACAAGGACAATTTAAAAATGACTTGGGAACTGTCCATGTGATATCACTTTTAGGAAAAGCAGATTCTGTACTGTACAGATTAAAAGATGACTCTCAAGCTAGAGCACAGTGTGGGCAGGGGCCAGATGGAAAAAAGGCAAAATGCGAAACACCAGGCTGTAATGGGTGTCTTACTGTACTTGAGTTTCCAAGTGAAATTGGAGGTAATTTAGTTCTATAATAACAGGACTGTGCATTGGCAGATCTGTAACTGCTAATTATAAAATTTGATACATTAACAACAATGTTAAAAATCATTCTTGTAAAACACTTCTAGGGTTGCATAATAGTTGTAAAGTTCCTAGTTCTTTGATTTCTGAAGCCACTGACAGGCGTATTGAGGACAGACGATCCTAAGCAGAGCAGCAAATGCTATTCTGTGCCCAAGGCACTGGCTCAGCACTGGGGTGAGGATGAAGCTGGTTAAGACACAGACCCCATTCTTGCTTAACAGGGGATTAAGATTTAGATAAAGAATTTAATAAGGGTTAAGGAGTAGGCCTGGGAGAGGAAAGGTCACCTAAGGAGAGAGCATGTGCGTGGAGCCTTGAGGTACTGGATAGGTGGTCATGGTGGGAAATAATAAAAATTATACTCTTAAAAATCCTCAGAACCTGAATTATGATACTGAAAGCTTTCTCTCAGATACCAAAATCCTCAAAGTCAGCTTTTAAATGACAGCTCAGTGTTCACTTAAAGCTTCAATATAATTCAGCAGTGAAATACAGCTTCGCTGTAGCTTCTAGAAGCACTCGGATTCTATCAGGATAGAAACATATGGCAACAAAATAGAGAAGTTGCTGATAAACTCATTTCTCCTTGTGCAGTTTTTTTCACTCCTAAGCTGAACCTGATGACTTCTAAGTGGGGGAAAAAAAGGTAGTTGCACG
>CAUYLG010063876.1:0-48378 GCA_963573385.1 Cacajao melanocephalus | reverse complement strand
TGTGGCTCCTCCGCCGGGAATCTCCTAGTCTGTGGGCAACAAGAATTCGTCTGAAAGTGCGGCGTCCACTCGCTCTCTGCGCTTTCACTGGGAGCTACAACCCTGAGCTGTTGTTAATCGGCCATCTTGGATCTCTCTCTCTATTAATTTTTTAATCTCATCCTTTCAAATGTCTATTTTCTGTATATGTAATGTACATATTAGTACTTGCATACAATTGATAAGTATCTTAAATTGGAAATAATTATAAATACATGAGTCACAGGACATTTGAACATAGGTTAGGTAGTGTAAGATGATATAAGAGAATTGTTACTTTTGCCAAGTATGAAAATGGCACAGTAGATAAATATAAAAGTATCCTTATTTGTTTAAAAATACATGTAAAAGTATTTAGGGATAAAATTAGAGGACATCTATAACTGACTTCAGGGAACCCAGCTACCATGTGAAGATGCCTAGTGGAGACCACATGAGCCAGAGGAGAGCCAGCATCAATTTGAAGACATGTGAGTAAAGCCATCAAAGACTACCCTTCCTCAGCCATGCCACTAGGAGCCCAGGCAAGATTGCTAACCCATGAAATCATAAGCAGAAAAACAGTGAGGCAGTTTGTTCTGTACCAATAGATAACTGGTACAGAAATCAACCTAAATACATCAACAATTATGAGAAATGTTGCAATGAATTAAACAGTCAAGCCAAAAGATGAGAAAAATGGCCTTTACAATATCCTGCTTCCATGATTTTATAAACGATACATCTAAAATATCAGTATACAAAAAAGATGAAAGTAAAGGGATATAAAAATTATACCAGGCAAAAACTAAGTAAGCTAGTATAAATTATCAATTATACCAGATAAGATAGACAATCACAAAAGGCAGTATTTGTGCTAAAAATAGTCATTCTATGACAGGGTCAAAATGTAAGAAAATTGAAATAATCTGAAACTTTAGTGCATCTAATAACATAGTCTCAAAATATAAAATGCAAAAGTGGACAAATCTATGCAGTGAAATAGACAAATCCACAGATACAGTGGGAGATTTCTAACACTTCCTTCTTGATAATTTATATAGTTAGAAGAAAAAATCAGTGAGGACATAGAAGATTTGAACCCACACAATTAACAGACTTGACTTAATGAACATATATACAACACAGTACCCAATAACTGAAATATACTTTTTTTAGGCAGAGATACATTTACTGAAACAGAGCATGTGTTAGACCATAAAACAAATCTCAACAAACTTTAAAATACTAGAATTTTATAGACTACAGTTTTTTGGCCAAAATGCAATTAAGTCTGAAATCATTAACAAAGACAATCAGAAAAACTTCAGCTCTGGAAATTCAGAAACATGTCTCAGTAACTCATAGATCAAGCAAAAATCATACGGAAAATTCAAAAATATTCAGAAATAATAAAAATACCATTCATCGAAAAGCATAGGATGCAGCTGAAGCAGTAGATTGAAATTTGTAGCTTTAAATATATACAATAAGAAGGAAAACAATTAATGAAATAGGCATTGTAGTTAAAATGTCAGAAAAAGCACAGCCAAAAAAATTTTTTTAAAAGTAGAATGAAGGCAAAAGTAAAAAACAATCAAAAATGAATGAAACATAAATGAGAGGATCAATAAGCCAAAAAATGGTTCTTGGCAAGGCCTAATTAAATTGACAAACCTCTCACAAGATTACTGAGGGAAAAAAAAGAGGGTAAAAATAAGCAATATTGAGAATGAAAATGAGACATTATAGATGCTATAGAAATTTAAAAGGTAAATAAAAGATACTATGAACAACCTGATGTCAATTAACTTGAAAATTTAGATGAAACAAATGAATTCCTTGAAGAATTTACCTTACCAAAATTAAGTCAAGAAGAAATAAAACTTGAGTACTTCTTGAACTGTTAAAGAAATTTAATGTATGAATTTAAAAAAAAAAAAGACCAAAAAAGCTGAGCACAGTAGCTTACACCTATAATCCCAGTACTTTGGGAGGCCAAGGCAGGAGGATCACTTGAGTCCAGGAGTTCGAGTCCATGTTTGGCAATATAGTGAGATCCTGTCTCTACATACATACATACACACACACATACACACACATTAAAAACAGAAAATCTCCCATCAAGGAAAGCTCCAGGTCCAGATGGTTTTACCTGTTTCACCAATTATTGAAAAAATAAACATCAATCTCACATACTAAGGTCTCTCATACCTGCCACATTACAGGTACTCAAATATATGTTAGTTTTCTTCCCCTTTCTCCTATCCCCAGAGGCAAACAACTGGAAAATCATGCCGAAAAAGAGGGTTCAACACTGCATGGTAAACTAGACAAAAAGATCCTTTTTAACTTCTATGATTTACTGGAAGCGTACAATATTAGAAATTGGTCAACCACAGACTTATAACTACAGTAAGAGTGGTTTTCACCATATACACACACGTATGTACTTACCCATACATATCTCATTTAAACTTCAACAAGTCGAGTCTTGCATCTTCAGAAACAGTACAACTCCTTGTAATTTATGCTTGCCTCCTTTTCTTCTTAACTAAATCTCAAATTCTAAAGCTTTATCATTTAAAATTCTTCACCAGCGATAATTCCTTACTAGAGAGAAAATGGTTTACCTGTTTGTCGAACTACTAAGAAATTAAGTTAATTACTCAAACTTGAAGGTTGTGTATTTTCAGGAAAAGAATTCTTACAGCTATAACAACTTTCATCTTCCAAGAGATGTAATTCCACATCCCATCTCTCAGATGAAAGGTAGCAAGTTCTCCAAGCCTCCCTCAATCCTATTCTGAAAATGAAAAGCTGACACTATTTGGAAAAAACAAACTGCTTTTATCAATTGTCAGAACAGGTTACAACATTAATTTCTCTGCTTTTGTGACAAGCAATTTTTGCTAAGAAGCCAAGAGAAGAGGTTGTTATAAGAGGCCGCTGTTTGGGTGAAATAAACATTCTGGAGCCATCCTCACCTTAACAATAGTCACATCCATGCCGGACAAATGTAAAATCGGGGCGGCATTTTTTTCAAATAGAGTCCTGGCTTTGCTGTAAACAAAGGAAAAAATACAAACATTTTAACACAGGTTATCAAGATGAAGAACAAAAAGCCTTAGAATCTTCTTTAGGGCAGAGTAAGAAAGACCACGAAATACAAGTTTCCTTTATTTGTTCAAGTACAGTAAGTTTAACAACAAGTAATGAGTTACTACGAATGGAAAAATAGAACCTTTTACCCTGGGGCCTCTGAGAATTTGCTGTTTATCTAACGCAATAAGCTCTTATCCATTTGGGATGCTTATAGTTCACACTGTAGTTCCTCCACAGGAAGAACAGACACTAGATACGGTTCCATTCAGGCAACAATGCCTGATTCACCCAAGTATTCACTGAGCACCTACTGTGTGATAGACACAGGTGGAGGAGCTAGGAATAAAACATGACAAAGTAGACAAAACTACTAATTCACCAGAAACTTGTCTGAAACTCCCAGGCACAGTCATGCCCTCTCTGTGCTCCCCTAGTACCTTATACACATCTGTTAGTGACTTTCACACTGTATGGTGATTAGAGATTTCCAAGACTGTTGTCAGCACTAGACAGGAAGCTTTGCAAAAATAAATACCAAATCTTATTAATCCTTGAATCCCCCGACCTCTAGGGTTGCGTATGGCACACTTAGAAAGTACTTACTAAGTATCTGATTAATTAATGCATAAATGAATGAATAAACATGCCCCAAATATAGACATGTAAATTCTGAGGAAAACGGAACAACATGGATGTCTTACAATAAGAGAAAAAGCAGCCTTCAAAGAGTTTGCATATTTCAAAACTATTATGCATATCATTCTGACATTGAACTCTTATCCAATTCAGGTCAGAATTCAAAAACACAGCCTAGGAATCCAGGAATGCAGAAGTTGCAAAACAATCTCTCTCACCAATGGCATAGTCTCAAAGTCAAACTAATGTTAAAACATAACAATTAGTTGACCTGTCTTTTACCCAAATATTTCAACTATTACGTAAGGGAAGAAAAATCTAGTACTTTCAGTCAATGTCAAACACCTAACTTTTATATCCATAGTTAGTTACTCAGTCCTCTTTCTAAAAAAGATACTATTTTTAAACTAAAGATGTATCCTTTGACCTTAAGGATACTTTATACAAAACTTTAAGGATATTTTATAGAAGAGACATTTTATATTAAGCTACAAAGGCAGCTAATGAGGAGCATGTATAGTTATGTATAGGCCAAACTCAATATTCTTTAAACTAAAAAGAACCACCAAATGGCATATAGAACACAAAACATTTCTTATTTTGAAGTAAAATAGAAATTGAGAGGCTTGCACAAATTTTCACAAGAACCATCCAAAAGAATATTTCAAATGGGCCAGGCCCAGTGGCTCACACCTGGTAATCCCAGCACTTTGGGAGGCTGAGGCAGATGGATCATGAGGTCAGGAGATCAAGGCCATCCTGGCTAACATAGTGAAACCCTGTCTCCACTAAAAATACAAAAAATTAGCCAGGCGTGGTAGTACATGCCTGTAGTCTCAGCTACTTGGGTGGCTGAGGCAGGAGAATCGCTTGAACCCAAGAGGCGAAGGTTGCAGTAAGCTGAGATCGCGCTACTGCACTCTAGCCTGGGGTGACAGAGCGAGACTCCAAGAGCCTCTCTGAGCGTATAATAAGCAAATTAAATATATTCTACCTTTCTACTGCTCTGAATGATTATTAGAATGAACATAAAAGGGTGAACGAAAATTTCTCCTTTCCAGCTCACCATTTCTGGAGTTAACCCAACATTAAAGGGCTGAGCTAGTGATACTGCAAACAATTCTCCTTCCAGGGTTGCTTTCATTACCAGATTGATATGAAAGGATCAGCTGGAAGTGGATCAGATCTATTTCCTAAAAGCAAAATTATGAAGGAGTCTCAATCTGCCATATCAATCACAAATCTGTGACCTCTGCTGAGTTAAAGAAATCAGGTTAGAACATTTGGGTGTTTATTCACATCTTTATATGATGTTCTAAGTTCAGAAAGCCTCTAAAATGAAGGTGAAGACTTTTTTCCTTCTAATGTTCTATTGAAAAGCAAGTGTTACTAGTAAGAAATATATTATTTATTATATAATTAAGGGCGAGATAGCACCAAGGCTAAATAAAAACCTTAGGTACTTACAGCAACTTCCACGCTCAGGAACACACAAAAAATAATTACTCTTTTATGTATTATTTATTAATGCTAAACACACAGTTATCTTATTTCTTAAAGCTCTTATGTAGTTTTAAACCAGTACTACATAATGAAATAGCTACATGATAAATTATAAATTATGTGTCAGGGCAGAGGCATGATGACAAAAATAGTACAATTAAATAGTGAAAGCTTTAAAAAAAAAAAAAGAGGGGGGGATGCCGGAGAGTTTCAGGCTTTCCTAGAAGCATGCAGGGATTCACCTTGTTAAAGGAGACAACGCCTTAAGAAAAGACTTTCCTTCAGTGGCAGTATTTTAGCTTACCTTTATATAAAGGTATTATAGTTCTAAACAAGAATCTACTTTTAAAAACGCATATACATTTACATGTAAAAAGAACCTAAAATTGCTTGGAAAAATTTGCTTATTAATTTTAAAAATGTAGATACATCTAAGAAGCAAGAATTTAAAATAACTGGTTATTGCTTAAACAAATTGCCGTAAGTTTCATCAAAAATTAGCAAGTTGTTAATTTATTAGGTCTCCAAATCTAGCCCATGGTCAAGAATAACAACTCAGCAGTTTATATTTCTTACGCTGAGTGCTTATTCTGAAATGGAAATAGTGCCTAATAAGCATTATTTCATTTAATATCAAAGGTCCCTATTCTACATAATCATTTTTAAAGGATATACTTTTGCCTTTCTGATTTTACAGATGAGTAAATTGGTGATTTCAGAAGTAAATTAACTCCCACAATGTAACAAAGCTAATAAGCAGCGAAACAGTAAACAGACCAGGTTCCTCAAACTCCCAGACCCATGCTGAGTTCTCTGTTATCTTCAGCCACAGGCCACCACTGACAATTTAATTATCTTGGGTATTTTGACTGTGTTATATTAGGACTTGTTGATTTATTGGTATGATTTAATACTGATATTAAACAAAAATGATCAATAGGCATTATCACTGGTATATTTATGGGGGAGGGAAGCCGCTCTAACAAAACTCAGCAGATATGATTCAGTTAGGCAGAATAGTCTGTTTAGATAATCTGAATTAAACAGCTGAATTACAAAGAAATAAAGCAGGATGTGTCCTTCTGTCTGTGAAGTCACACTCACTGCCTCCCAAGAAATGACTAGAAAAACTGATATCAGATACCCTGTGTTTTACTCGACAATATTATGCTTATCACTTATAATCCAGCCCAGTTTCTTATTGTTGTTCTTACTACCTTAATGTCATTTGACTTCAATCTTACAGAATCCAATTTAGTACATATTTACTAATTTTCTTTCTTTTTTTTTTGAGACAGAGTCTCACTCTATCACCCAGGCTGGACTGCAGTTGTGCAATCACGGCTCACTGCAGCCTCAACCTCCCAGGCTTAGGTGATCCTCCCACCTCAGCCTCCCAAGTAGCTGCAACTACAGGTAAATGCTACAACATCTGGCTAATTTTTGAATTTTTTCCAGCTAATTTTTGTATTTTTGTAGAGACAGAGTTTCACCATGTTACCCAGGCTGGTCTTGAACTCCTGGTCTCAAGTGATCTGCCCACCTCGGGCTCCCAAAGTGCTGTGATTACAGATGTGAGCCACTGCACCCAGCCTACTAACTTTCTGATTCCCAAAAACCAAATAAGAATTGTTCTGGACATTAGGGACATAAAAGATATCACTTTTTAACACTCAATCCCTTAATTCTGACTATTTTTTCAAAATAAATTTTTATTTATTCTAAAGCCATCAAGGTATTTGTATTCTCGTTTCCAACTGAATGATAGTTGCATCTAACATTGTAAAAAAAACATTTTGCCTATTTATTTTTTCTTAACAGACTTCGCGTCCCCACACACCCACTCCCCACCCCTGCGTACAGCCTCCCCATACCTTTTAGTGTGGTTCATTTGTATAATCAATGAACTGCCATGATCAAATCATTATATACCCAACTCTTAACGATTCTTCACATCTTAATTCCCACAATTTCCTCACATGACCTTTCCAGGCCAGCCAGACCAGTTACAGAATGTCCTATGTCATAACAAAGCCATAACTAGGTCACCCCTGTCTCCAGGCCCCGGCCTCATGGACCATTTCCTCAGCTGAGAAGAGTGAGTAGTCTTCTCCTGCCTGCTTCCTCTCAGGCCTAGCTCAAGGATCATCCCTTTTGGAAAGAACGTTTCTGATCTCCCAAGCCCACAGTATTCTTGGCCATCTCTGAACATCCTGTGGACAGAGGTGGCCTAATGATTTACGCCCTAGCAGTATAGCAGTCACTCCCAAGGGGACTACTTCCAAGCAAATAAGACATCTTTGTAGGTGTTAATCCTGGAATGATTATTAAACTCCAATTAGACAAGTTTGCTAAGCATCCATTAGCTTTATAGTTATTTCTCATTTAACTGTTATTTCTACATTACAAATGAATCTTATTGCTAGAAGAGTACTAAACCTAGTTCTTCCAATTCCACATAATCTTACTAGCTGCCTGATAGTCTGTGATGTCTTTCCCCCTTAGAAAAACCAAGTATCTAACACAAGTCACAAATGGAACTACCCTTTGCAAGCTGCAGGATTGAGAAAAACAGTTGCCTTCTTCACTTGTGCATTGGGAGGAATGAGTTGATTGCCAAACACCTAAAAAAGAAAAAAGCAAAGTTTTCAGTAAAAGTTCAGTTATTTGGTAAATGTCACATATATTCTTTCATTCCAAAAAAATTTACTTGCAGTACCTATGGTATCTTCCCTTGGGGAAAAATGTTCTTTCATGATCTCATATTAACGAAAACACTATCAACAACAACAAAAAAGTAGCATTATTTAATGACAGTAAGCTCTATTTTGTATTGTAATAAAAAATCCTGCTTTACTAGAGGCAAAAAATATTTATTTTCTGTATAAGATATGGCTAGGTTTATTATAAACATATAATTACTAAGGCCATTGTCTGTCAGGAGAGAAGTTTAATCTTCGTGTCTTTAGTTTTCAGAGTACAATATTCTCTCCATCTCATCACTAAAACTTGTTCACGAGGAATCTTTGTGTTACCAGTTAATCTTCATATATTTATACACATACAAAATAAACCTAACACTTTATCTGCCTTCTCTTCTTTGCAACCTGTATGATAACTAAATAGCAGCAACTGGCAGGGGAAAAGAAATGTAGCTAATATATACCAAGCACCTTTTATTTGACATTTTTTTACACACATTATTCTTAGTTCTCAGAAACCAAGGTGGTATAAAATAATCTTAGTTTTCCAGATTAGAAAGTCCAGAATCAAGAAGATTAAGTTCCTGAAAGTTACAGAGTTGATAAATTACAAGCCTGGAATATACATCTTCTAATTCCAAAGCCAAAACTTTTACTCTCTAAGCTCTAAAGAGAGGATCAAGGATGAGGTAGAATTAAGAGGCAGAGGACTAGATGTGAGGAATCCAAATGAGAAATGAATGGGAACTCTTGTTATTATGTCTGAATTGGAAACAATGGTCAACAAAGAGAATAAGAAAAGAGAAGTACCAAAATGGACAAAAATTGGGGTCTTCAATGGTGGGAGCAGGTCTGGGCCAAGAAAGCAGACTTCTAGTATGGAAGTACAAAGTAAAGATGGGAGGAAAAAAGATTATGCAAAGATTTTTTCTTTTTTTGAGATGGAATCTCTCTCTCTGTCACCAATGCTGGAGTGCGGTAGCATGATCTTGGCTCACTGCAACCTCCGCCTCCTGGTTTCAAGTGATTCTCCTGCCTCAGCCTCCTGAGTAGCAGGGATTACAGGTGCCTACCACTGCGCCCGGCTAGTTTTTTTGTATTTTTAGTAGAGGCGGGGTTTCACCATCTTGGTCAGACTGATCCTGAACTCCTGACCTTGTGATACACCCTCCTTGGCCTCCCAAAGTGCTGGGATTATAGGCATGAGCCACTGCGCCCGGCCACAAAGATTTTTTATTGAATAACTTACTCTAAATCTGTCACCTCCCTGACAGTTCATTTTGGAGCCTTTCTTACCATTGTCTATTGCTTGCTTTAAAAACAAAATTAATTTTTTTTTCTGAAGTAGAGGAAAAGACTGTTATCTTGGTAAGAAGTTTCTGATATATTTAATTTCTATTCTGTTTTCATTCTTACTTAGACCTTAATATTTTGCTGCTAAATCTCCAAATACTGTAATTTTTTCTTTTTCTATCTATACTATTTCTGGAATGAGGCCGAAATGACATCACTAACCAGGCTCTCTTGCCTACCAGATTCCACACCTATGCTAGTCAGATTATTCCTCCTTGCCCTGATTTCTTAGCATCTAAAGTTTGTACCTACTTGCAAGTCAAGTCTCAGATTCACAGTGGGCTAAGGAGTTTATGCGAGACTACATTAAGTTAAGTTTATGTGAAATTTGTTTTTAAAAATAATTCTTTCAAGAATTTAAACTGTTAAGGGAAGAACACAGATAGGAAAATTAGCCAGCAGAGGCTATAAGGGCAAATCCACTTCCATTTGTGAGACGGAAGGAATTAAACATGTGGGGGATGTGGAGAATTAGAATAGTAGAAAGAAAGAAATAGAAGAGAAGGAAAAACTCACTAAAGGAACATCATCCCTGAAAAAGTATGAGGAGACAGAACTCAGAACAGAGGTGGAAGCATTTCCCTTCAACAAGAAAGGGAGGGTCCTACAATCACACAGGCCTACTCTTCCTTAAAGAGAGAAAGAACAGGTTTCCCTCCCAGGAGGATTTTCCAGTTGCTAATGACTGGCTTGGGACAGGGATCACCTTTAATTTAATATTAAAGTTAATTTGAATTGATTTCTAAAACAACTTAGAGCCATATGAGAGACAACACATTTAAACAAAAAAGTAATCAAATTCTTAAAACACAGATTTAGAACAGCTAGATAACAATCACTAAAGAGAGGAATTAATTTATAGTATCTATTGTCATTGTCATCCACGAAAACATTTTAGAAACAAACATGAGGTCTGCCACCTACTTCTACTAAATGCTTCATACCTTTGCCACTTTTGATTTTCATGTTTCTATTTCGGCATTTCTGACATCATAAGTTCAAATGATACAAAACAAAAAGGAACTCAGTCACAGAATTTCAACTGCAAAGTATAATGTACATTTTTGCAATGGGGGACAAAAATGGGGGTCTTAAATTTGAAAGTATTTATAATCCAGCTATAATTAATTAGCCATATAAATGAACATTTAAGTAAAATCTCATGGAATTGGGATAACAGTGCACATGATATGGCTCAGTTGAGCTTGGAGATGGGCTTTAAAAAAATGAATCAACAATTTTAAGAAGATTGGACTTTTAGATGTAACACTTGTTCTGAACTGATATCCTTGGGGGTTATTCAGATCAGGAATGATTCAAGGGTTAGCCAGATCTACAAAGACAACTGCAGACACAAACAAATTCTCAGAGCTTCTACCAGTCCAGTTCTGTGTTCTTGGGACCAATCCAGAAACAAACAGTCTACAGGGGTGGGCGTCAGAACTGCTCTTCACCAGATGGTTAACTTCCTGGAGTTCTACTCAGAGTTGGCTCCCAGCGTGATTCATCCTGATAGTGCTAAAAAATAGCCAAACTGCACAGATGCAAGACACTGAAAGTCCCCTAAAGAGCTCAGCTTTTCTGCACAATGAAGATAAGGAGGGGTTTAATTTTATCACATTAAATAGTATTACCTGAGCTTCTTGACAGGCTGCTCTCCTTAGCAGGTTATCACTATCAAAGTAAGCAAAAGAGAATAATCATTAGCTTTAGTAGATTATGATCCAAACCAAATCTGTGAGTTTTTTTATTTTTTAATATATACACCTCTTCTTTAAAAACACCCAAGTGAAAGTTTCCTAAAAACCTGATAACAAGTTATCGGGACATTCGAAAAATACATACTCTGAATAAAAGTTTGTGTTAAATATTTTCATATTATGGTAACCAGAATAATGCCCCATCCCCCCAAGTTTTCCACATCCTAATCCTCAGAACTTGAGGATATGCTACTTTACATGGGAAAAGGGATTTTTATGGACACGATTAAATTTAGGGACTTGAGATGGGGAGACTGTCCTGGATCATCCAGACAGGCCCAACCTAACCACAAAGGCCCCAAAACAGAGAAAGTTTCCCAATTGTGACCAGAGGCAGATGTGATTATGGAAGAATGGTCAGAAAAATGCAACCTTGCCAGCTCTGAAGGTGGAAGAAGACGTTGAAGAGAGTCAAGGAATGTGGTAGCCTCCAGAAGCTGGAAAAGCAAAACAGTTCTCCCTTAGGGCCTCCAGAAGGGACACAGCCCCTGCCACACTCTGTCTTAGCCCAGTGAGAGCTGTTTTGGACTTCCAATTCACAGAATGCAAGACAAGAAATCTGTGAACCACTAAGTTTGTGGTAATTTGTTAAGGTAACAATAGAAAACTAATATACATATCCTGCATTTTTCTTACCCAGTGGAAATTAGGTCATTTGCCACAAGTAAATTTGATGTTTAGTTTTTTCTACTGTTTCATCTAAATCACTTGTTTTTTTAATCACTGTCAGACACTAAAGATCATAAAGGGAGAATTTTGTCATGAGGCAAAACTTTGGCTTCCAAAAATGAAAGCATTCTGTCAGAATATGATCCAGAAACTTCATCTAAGAGTTTGTGCTAATCCACATCGCTGGCACTGCTAAGATAGTAACTTCAACTTGGTTAACAACAGTAAAGAAATAAAATGCCCAGAAAAGATGAACAATAACCAATTTATAGGAAAACCTGAAAAAGAAAAAAAAAGGTAATTTTGCTTATATTCTTTCTAGACTTTTTAAAATAACATTGAAAACTTTAAATTTTGCATTTTCATAGTAATTCAAATGGGATTTTGACATTTACAGTGAATGAAAAGGAATAAGTAAGTTTTGCTTTTTGCCATAGTTGCTGTCAAAGGCTGCTGGCTCAGTGATTCCATAGCCAGGCTGCAGAACAACCCCTGAACTCCACAAAGCAGGCGGCTTCACTAAGAGAACATCATCCACAGGGAAGTATTAATGCTGTGAATCTAAAACCTAAGAACCAGCCAGGCACGGTGGCTCACGCCTGTAATCTTAACACTTTGGAAGGCTGAGGCAGGCAGATCACTTGAGGTCAGGAGTTCGTGACCAGCCGGGCCAACATGGTGAGACCCCATGTCTACTAAAAATACAAAGTTAACCTGGCGCATGCCTGTAATCCCAGCTACTCAAAAGGCTGAGGCAGGAGAATTCCTTGAACCTGGAAGGCGGAGATTGCAGTGAGCCGAGATCGTGCCACTGTGCTCCAGCCTGGGCTACAGAGCGAGACTCCGTCTCAAAAAACAAAACAAAACAAAACAAAAAACCTAAGAACCATATTTTATTGAAATTATAATGACATCAATACCCCAAAAGCTGATGCTGTTCGATAACAAAGATTTTCAGGAGACTCACCCCTTGTGAAATCAAGCACGAGTCAGCCCAGTCCCCATTGGCTGAAGTGACTCTGCTCCCCTGTGCCCAGGTGGCAAAGCACATTGTGCAACCTTCTCTCTCCCGCACCCAGGATTCACAAATATTTATGGTTTTTTTATATGACTCCCCATAGGAAATAACACATATTCATGTTTTACTTTTCTTCTTGCTTCCCTCCCCATCAAATGCTCTCACTGAATCATGCTAACATCAGTAACAACAACAAAAACATACTGGAAGATGAAGTAAATTCAGGGTACAAACTAGCAAAATATCTTGAAAATAATTAACATGTCACTAACTCCTTATAGCTTACTCAATAATTTGCATTTATGACCTTATATACAATGAAGAGGCAAAACACTGAACCCACAGTAACCTCTGGATAACAAAATAATACGAGGTTCCTCATAGTAACCTGGGCATTGTCACTGGCCCTCCCCCTGTACTGTGCTGACCCCCAGTCCAGCTTGCACAGGGCCCTGGGAACGCAGCTTCCAGCCTCTCCCAACTGTGTTCCTGCAGCCACTGCTTTCCTTTAACAGACTGATTATCTCGTGCCTCCAATCTCTCTTACAAATTCACCCTATGGGATTTTTCTGCACAAGCCCCCTATGCTTCTGTAAAAGCTACAATCCCATCTCTACATCCTGCCCATGTCCAGGCTCCTCCTCTACTGCGAAGGACGGATCTCCGAAAGGCAACAGGCTCATTAGTAAAGAACATCACCCTCGCCACAGTTCAGCCACACTGATTTCCATGGACCTAGCTAAAAAGACAACAGCCCCCAATATGCACAAGAATATAGGGTAGCACTTTAGGTAGCACCTAAAATGAGTTAGATCATGTTTTTCCCTAAGTTCTTTGTTGCCAGAAGTCAAATTCTAATTGTTAGCTTGTGATTAAATGTATTCTTAAAGATTTTGGCTCTCCTGAGTTTATTAATTCTGCTTAATTTATCAGAATGCTATTCAAAATCAAAAGATTTTGTGATAGTTAATTCCCTGAATTTAATGTGCCAAATGGAATATCCTGTCAATGCCACCTGTGAGAGAGCCAGAATACATACCAATTTTGATATTACAAAAGAAAAATCTCATTATAATCATACATAACTGTTTAATATCAAAAATGGTATTAACCATCTTGATCTTGCTCTCTGAACCCAACTATTCCTAAAAATCAAACACATTCTCAAAGATAAAAGATTTCTCCCATTGAGATAGTCTGATGATCTATAGCAAGCTCTGAAAAGTATCTCAACAAAGAAATTCCAAAAATGTTTCAGTAGTGTCACCATTGTCAGAATAAAAGACGAAACTTAACATTCAGATAATACTCCATGGGCAATTACTCATTCAGTTGTATGTTTTATAGCACATTTTTAAAATTAATTACAGTCTCATCTAATATAAATTTTTAATGTATATTCATATAATATTTTTTAAAAGATCAGGTGCAATAATGCTTCTGAAGGTAATTGGTGAAACAAACTCATTTAACACAAAGTGCTGCCTATGGCACACAAATAGGATTCGGTCCTGCCCTGAAGCAGCTTAGGATCAAGCAGCAAAGAAGAACAGCTCTTGGTAAATAGTGGTGGCATAGTCAAAGTGTGTTTCTTGATAAATAATAGGCCAGGCACGGTGCTAGGTGTCTTGGACACGCTGGTGAATATGCCCACCATTCCCTGTCCTAGTGAAGTTTATAGTTTAGTAGGGAACAACAACAATTCAACAGGCAATCATGATGCAATTTCACTTTTACGTACTCCATAAAAGGGGCACATAATGGAGGCAGGCATCTAACTTAGTTTTGAGAGAATTAGAGGCTTTTTACAGGATGTGACATTGAAGCCAAGATCTAGGGGAAAAATAAAAAGTAGCCAGGCAAAAATGGGAGTAGAATCTAGGCAAGAGAAACAGCATGTTAAAGCCCACAAGTGCTAGAACATGACCAATTTAGGAAGAAGAAAGTAGTTGGGGACAGCTGGAGGCAGCATGCCATGGGAGAAGCCAGGTAAAGGAGAGGTCACCAAGGACATTTTAAGCTATTTAAGGAATGTGGATTTTATCCTAAGGGCAAAAGGAGCCATTAAAGGGTTTTAAGAGAATTGATGTGACTAGGTTTACATTTTGGAGGGATTATTCTGGCTGCAGTATGTGAAGAAGGCATTGGTCAGAGGTAAGACCGAATCTAGTGAAAACTCGGAGGCTCCCTCAGTGACGGTCGGTGATGATGACTGGAACTAGGATTGTGGCAGAGGCAATACAGAGAAGAGGACAAATTCTGCAGATATTCAGGAGGTAAACTTGAGGGATAGCTGGTGGGAATTAAAGAAAAGGTGCCCACACCCTGCATTAAGCAATCGGTGGAAGGCAGTGCCATTCAGAGAGGGAATGAAGTAGAAAGTGCAGGTGTGAGAGGGAGAAAACTGAGCTGAGTTCTACCCGACATGGGGTGAGAATCCAGGTGGCAGTGTCTAGGGGACAGTTGGAAATGCAGGTCTGAAGTTCTGTATAGCAATCTTGGCCATATGTTAATAGAAGGAATGGGAGTGGATATGATGATTTATATGAGTAGCGTGAAAGTAGGAGGAAGAGATACCCTGATCATGTGACAGCTGACAGAGACCACCAAATGAATCTCAAATAAAGTGACAGGAGTACTTCAAATAAAGTGACAGAGGTACTTCATTTGAAAGTCAAAGGAGGGCGGGGGGGGGGGCGCCGGGGGCTTTAAAAAAAAGTCAAAGGAAAAATCAGGTAGAGAATTGAGGGAAAAGTTTTCCTTATCTCCTACCATTCTCCCTCAACGCTGCTTCTGTTCTTGGCAAACTGCATGTTTTGCTGTTCTTAAGAGACACAACGAACTTTACATCTTCAAGGATTTCATCATTTTATCCTTTCCTTTTTTAAAAAAGGCCAAACACAATAAAACACATGCCCTTACCTCACCACACAAAAACTACTTTTCTTATCTTCCTACATGATAAACTTCTCGAAATCATGGATAATTCACCATTTTCTCATCCACAGCCCACAGCACACTCTCGTTGATAGAGGGTACTTGGTAAATACTTGTTTAATAAATAAGTGGCAAATGTTTGAACAGAAGAGATTGACTCACCATACTCAGACAGGCAGGCTTTGTCCTGCAGAAGAAACTGAAGGTTATTCTTTGTATGAGGATTTGGCATTCTGAAAGCACAGATGAGTGGGGATGCTTCTCCAGCGTGATAACCACCAAAGGGCAAGAGTAAGAGTCATTATGGTGTAGTACAGGATGAAAAACCAAACAATTCAAAATTGTGAAAACGTTACCATATCAAGAAGCTCCCAGGGTGTGTGGGGTGTGGGTGTGTAGAGTGTAATGGAATGAGTATCCTCTAAAGAGGCTAAGCAGGGAGCTCCTTTTGACACACCAGGAAGCACCAAGAACTGGCCCTGTAGCCGAAGATCTCTGAGTGTGGTCATCAGAAAATTCCAGATTACTAATGATTCAAGAATCTGAATGTGAACTGAAGACCTCATTTCCAAGCCAATCAAAAAAAAAAAAAAGGACACTATATAAATTCTAAGCCCATGTTCTTTCCACTATACCATGCTGTCTTTTGAGAACTGAAGTTAAATACAATTTAAAAGAGGTGCTACAAAATGTCATATCAAAAAGGGTCCCTGCAGATCTGCCAGTATTAAAATGCAGGTTCTTTGACAGAAAGAAATTAGAGGGCTCTGGATTAGAAGATGAAAAAAATCTGCTGATGTCACTCTGCCTGAGGCTTGAAAAGAATAAATACATGCCTGCTACTATAGGTAATGGGATGCTCTCAATTTATCCCAAGCCATAAATGTTTTATTTATTACTTTAGGACTGCAAAATAAGATAAGTTGTTATTCCAATAACAACTTTACATAGAGAGAAAAACCACATTGATCCATCCTATTTCCCAAAATGAATATTTCCCACTATAGACCAGAGGCATTTCTACCATCAGCTTTTCCCTTGGTGCATGCAAACACAGCTTTTGCTTTAAACAAAATAAATTTCAAGTTCAGATGTTTATAACAACCACTTCAACTTATCCAGGCTTCCTGGAATAATTAGTCATGATATTGCCAGTGGCTGTGTCCATGGTCGCCCATGGAGCAATAGGAATGGAACAGAAATGGAAGCAAAGATAAAAATGAATCTTAGAAGTATGTGCAGAGGGAGACAGCTTTTCGAAACTATACATTGCATAGCCCTCCCCATATCCTGGGCTCCCTCCCCAAACAGATAATGGCTGCGGTGAACCTCTGTCATATATGAGAAAATAGTGACCATCTCTGCCTTTCTGTCAGAAAGACAGCTGATCAAGCAGGAGGAAATGCATCTTGCTAAGAAAGAATGCTTGATCTTTTGGGCCTACAGAAGGTCCATTTTAGGCAGCGTGACAGGTCAGAAAACCAAGGGAACAGTGAAAATGTTACTGATTTTTAAAAGGATTTTAGGGCCTACTGGTCTGGTCTTCCCCCATTTAACCAAAGAGGGTTATCTCTTCTTGTTCGCCAAACAACACCATGGTGTGCTACCTCTACCAAAGAAACTTGTATTTTCTTACCTCTCTCAAGCCCAGTGCAACAAAGAAGTTTCCTAAAGTCATGAAAGCATAAAGCATCAGGAAGAAATCCTATTGACAACCATATATTAAGTGGTGACTGTCTTCATTTCAATGTCCCTTAGAGTGCCTAGAAGACGTCAGAGAAAGTAAGGGCCACAGAGGATATGGCATTAAAATGTCAACATCTGCATTGCTGATGGTGAAAAGTTTAGCAAAAGAAAAAGAGCTAAAAATTCTATTATCAAATGCAAAGGAGAAATTTACAGCACTGCCTCCTATACTAGTAAAAAGTATACCAACTTGCATTCAGCAATTTTGAGGTCACATGTGTGAACCCAAAATATCTTAGACAGCTCTCAATATAGAAAGTTTATTTTGCCAAGGTTAAGGATGCAGCCATGAGACAGCTTCAGGAGGTCCTGAGGACTTCTGTCCCAAATGGTCAGGGTACAGCTCGCTTTCATACATTTTAGGGAGACAGAATAACAGCAATCGATACATTTAAGATTTACACTGGGGCCTAGGCAACCAGATCACTTGAGGTCAGGAGTTCAAGACCAGCCTGGCCAACATGGTAAAACCCCATTCTCTACTAAAAAGTCCAAAAAAATTAGCTGGGCATGGTGGCATGTGCCTGTAGTCCCAGCTACTTGGGAAGCTGATGCAGGAGAACTGCTTGAACCTGGCAGGTTGCAGTGAGCAGAGATCACAGCACTGCACACCAGCCTGGGTGACAGAGTAGACTCTGTCTCAAAAGAAAAAAAAATTTACATTGGGGGATTCTATCTAGAAGGGCTAGACAACTTGAATTGAGACAGCCAAGTATAAAGGGGTCCCTGGAGAAACCCCAGCTGGCCTGTGCACTGGGCCAGTTGCACATGGAGGGTAGAGCCTCCAGACGTTCCTGCTGTTTGCAGGGGGAACAGGCTGGCCCCTCCTGTTCAGAGGTGGAACCTGGAATTCAGTCTTCCATGCAGGAAGCCTTTAGTAGCAGGACTTGCTGTTTCCCTTTATTTTTTCCTTTTTGTCCAATAAATTCCATTTTTCTCACCCTTCAAATTGTCTGCAAGCCTAATTTTTCATGGTAGTGTGACAAGGACCCTGTCTTTAGCTGAACTAAGGAAAAGTCCTACAACAGAATGGGGAGGGGTGGTTCTAGGTCATATGTAGATTTAAACATAGTCTGATTGGGAATTGGTTGAAAGAGTTATTATCAGTAGAAAGCAATGTCTAGATTAAGATAAGGGGTTGCGCAAGGATTTATCATGCAGATGAAGCCTCCAGGTAGCAAGCTTCACAGAAATCAGATTGTAATGTTTCTTATCAGATTTAAGGTAGGAATTCACGTTAAGGCTGGAGAGACAGAATGAAGCATGTCCCTCTGACCCCTAGTCTTCCTTTCATGGCCCAAACCAGTCTTTCAGGTTAAACTTTAGAGTGCCCTGGCTGAGGAGGGAGTCCACTCAGATGGTTGAGGGAGTTGGGGAGGCCTTTGAATTTTATTTTTGGTTTACAAATGGCTCCTCTGAATAAATTTCTTTAGTTAGTGGTATATTTAACAAAGCAAGGATCAACATATTCAGTATTAATAGAAAGCAAGCCAAGAGCATTTTTGCTCTAAGAGGCGGAGAGGGAGGAAGCCAGGTTCACAGTTAGCAAGTTCATTGTTCAACTCTGCATCTACATGGACAACATAGCTGTTCCATGGAATGAGGAATGAACCAACAAAACAGGGCTGCAGCATCTTGTGTCTCAATAAAGTCAATCCTCCAGCAGCCTTTTGCCGAAATGTTTTACCTCATTACATGAGACTGTGATTCACCCCAGAGATATGAATTTGCCCACTGTTTAACCATGGCTTGCAAATATTTACAGCAATTTTCAGGCCTAAAATCCCTGTTTTTGCTACCTTTTTTTTTTTTTTTTTTAAATTTTTTTTGTGAAAGTTTGAAAGCCCTACAAGCAGCCAGGCCAAAAAATAAAATAAAATGCCTTTGTAAAAGGCATCCAAGCCCAATTTCCATTTCCTGGAAACCTGCATTTTTCAGATTGGAAGAGTCCTTAGAAATTATCTAGTGCTCTCCACACACCATAAAACCCCTCAAACAAATATTTGACAATATCCCATTAGTAACGAAGTTCAATACAGTAATGACTATCATTTGGGCAAACACAAACACGCACATGCACACACATACAGAGCACGTGTAATTCTATAAGCTCATGTCTCTAAGCTCTAAGTGATTCTGGTATGTTCACTTAAGCAGCATACTGTCATCTTCTTAGAGCTCCCAGAAAATAACTAATTGATCTAGTCTGGAAAAGCGTCTGTCCTGGTGACTTGCCCACTGTTAGACAGAAGTTACTAAAAGGCTTAGCCCTAGAGCTGAAGTCTCCTGATTCTCAACACAGCATTTTCTCCTCAATACTCTGCTTCTCTTCTGTTCTCTCCAGACATTCTCAAATGACAAAAATGCAATCAATAAAGTGCTGTCCACTGTTTCACATGTACTGACAAATGCCACACTTACAGTCACCTCAATTTATGATTTATCACTATAGTGATTACCACCATTTTTCTTTCCTGCAAGTAGGTTTAGGAAAAAGCCCAGGTAAACCTAACCCCATTTGAATTCATTAATTCAAGAACACGGATTAGCCAAAGACTCTACCTCTGCCCTCAAAGGGAAGGCCTCACCTAAAGTAGCAGCTAAAGGGTGCGGTGAAGCTCCAGTTTAGGTACCTATTCTTTCTTGCTCCCTGAAATACACTATAAAAATCCCAAAATCACATCTTCCCATCTTATCAAATCCCAACCAATGTATTCTACACTTACATGCACTCAAGTGGAACAAGCTACTACTTGAGAACACTTCAAGTACCTTCTAATTTCTCAGGTTTTCTTCACACAATTAGTTCCCTCTCCAGTTTGGGATGGGAAATGACTTAATGAAAAATGGCATCGCCTGGAGGCGTCTCTCACATAACAAAGCTAATCATTTTGGTCTCTTCTGTAGAATTTTTCATTAACCAGAGGATGGTCCTGCAGTTTATCCCCTCATTCTACTGGCCAAGAGAAATGGAAGTGGAAGAAGCCTGTCTTCATAGCTCACTTTTTCTCCTGTTAGAACATGAAATTTTTCTATTTGCACTCTCTTCTCCTAGCCTCAGGTCTCCACAAGATATCAATTTCTGTTCCTAATAGTCACAGGAGCCCATGTTAGTCAGCTTCGTTCTGTGGGCACTGGGGAAAAAGTTCTGCCTCTGACCGACTGCTATGTTTATGCTCAAGTCCAGGCAGTACCACCGTCAGGCAAAGCTCTGGCTGCCACTAATGGGCATCCTTCTCTGAGCTTCTATCACCAGCCATTTTTCAATGATTTCTACCCCTGATTCTCATAAGCACTGACATTCTTTCACGGTCCAGTCACTTCTTCCATTTTTCTGCCTTTTAATTTATTTGCTTCCATCCAACACTCCAATTTAACTACTTTATGCCATATACTGTTCTTCCATATACTGCATAACATTATTTTTACTAGGCAACCAAAATACTCTTTCTTCCTGTGCCATAAGCCATTACATATTTGCACATACAATTATAAACAAATATATATTGGGACTCGGTTACAAAGTACTTAAATCTATTTACATTTAAAAAAAAAAAGAGAGAGAAAACAGATTGCATAGAGATCTTGACAGCTGCTCCAGAAGAAAGAATAGGATGAGAGAGTCCTTATGTCCCTCTGCCCCACAAGTTGTTCTCTATAAATAGTATGCATGAAATGATATTTACTTTGGGTTCCAGGATACATGACAGATCTGGACAACTTCTGGCCTATAAACACATAAGTTAGTTGCTACTACTGTCAGTCTTTTTGCTGTTCTGGGACATGAAATGTTTGAGATGTCAGTTACTACCTACAAAGGGGCTAGTTTTAGCCTCAGCTGCATTATTCTCTCTGTAATGCTTGGAACATCTAAAACCATTGATATAAAACTCCCTTAAAATACAGAATATAACTTAAATATACTGGCTACCCATCTCAGCCCACCACTCCCAAGACAGGGGAGGAAGCAAAATAAATATATAGATTTAAAAAAAAAAGAAGAAGAAATCTGTTTTCTAGACAATCTAACAAAAGAGTTGAAAGAAAAAGAAATATAATTAAACTTCATTGTACTTAAAATAAAATTTAAAAAGGTTCTCCTATTCCCTATCAAATCTGGGCTGACAGGCATGTTATTTAATTGCCCATAAATGAGCTTCTTTAAATAGCACCCATTAACACCCCAATTTCAGCATCAGCCTGTGCACAGAGAGAAAAAGATAAACTTTGAAATGGCTAAAAAGCAAAACAAACTGCTTTCTTAAAATGTCAACACAATCTGAAATGAGGAAAAGCCACAGGGGGGAACAAAACCTCCCTGCCTTCAGCTATGGATGAAGCAGCCAGGCCCCAGACCACTGACTGCAAAGTCAGAGTCTAATCTGAACTGATGTCAGGGTAAAACATCTGCTTTGTCAGAAACCCCAGAGATAATGAAAAGTGGAGTACAAACCATTATTGAAACCATAATCTGCACCAAAAGCAAATCTATGAATCTAGTCATGTGTGACGATGCATAATTTACCCCTGGCATCCAACACATTTCCCCCGGGGCATCCTGTCAGGGTCTCAAACTCAACATATCTAAAACAGAATATAGTATCTCCTCCTTAACCAATTCTCCCTCACAAGTATATCACAATTTCTATATCACCAATTAACCTACTCTTGAAGCTAAAAAATCATTTCTACTACTTTCCTCTCCTTCAATCACATGCCCAGTCAATTACCTAGTAATAATAACTAACATTTATTGAGGGCTAACTATAAGCTAAGCATAGTACCAGGCATTTGACACATCTATTTAATCCTTGCAACTAACCTGCCAAACAGGTGTAATTATTCCCATTAAACTTATAAGAAACCGAGGCTCAGAGGTTCAGGTGGTTAAGTAACTTGATAAAGGCCACATAGCTAGTAAGCAGCAAAACCCAAAGCAGACACACCCCCTGCCTTTGGCACTCACACTCATTACACGATCACAGTCTCATATCCACCCACTAGTTCTTCCATTCCTACTGCCATCACTCTGGCTTAGGCCTTTATTACCTTTTGTGTAAACTATTTAAATGCACTCTTAACCTTCAGACTCTTTTCCTTCAACTGTATCCTGCACAGGGGTGCTACATTAAACCTTGAGCGCTACTTTGTTCACGACATTCTCTTCCCCTTAAAAATTTTTACTGTTCCCCAAATACTACAGACTTCCTATATCCAAAGCCTTCCATCAACTGGATTTTCCTCATCCTCCTGAAAACATGCAACTTTACAGTCAAGTCTAATTCTTTGCCACTCTCCAAAAACAGGGAGTGAATTTCCATTTTCTGCCTATAATTAAGTAACTAATATCACCTAGAATACTGTCCAACTCATTCTGCAAGGCTCAACTCAAATGATATCTTTGTAAGGATGCATTCTCTGCTGAGGAGGGAAAAGACAAAAGAAAAGAAGTGTTATTTCTGATTGAGAGCTTTCTTCGTGCCAGGCATTATTCTTTAAAAAATCTGCATGACATCCCAATGAAATGGGTACTACTATTATCTCCAGTTTACAGATAGAGAATCGAAGCATAAAGCAGTTAAGTAGCTATCCAGAGTCACATTGCTGTGTAAAGTCAAGATTCAAATCCACAAAATTGGGCTCTAGAGCCCCCTTTCCTAAGCCTTTCACTCTACTGAACTCTCAGAAGTGATCCTTCCTAACTTTCTCATGGATGGGTCAAGGTGATCACATCTGAATTTACTGTATCAATCTTGATATCACCAATAACAAGAGACCCAGACACTACATGCCTCTTAAAGTTATACAAGTAAGGAATTCACCACACGCCTATAAGCATTCTTGACAAATAAACTGCACTGGAATCTAATTATGCCTCCACTCAGTGCTTCTCAAACTTCAATGAGCATACACATCATTTGGGGATCTGGTTAAAAAGCAGATTCTGACTCAGTAGGTTCACGATGTGGCCTAAGAGTCTGTATTTCTAAGAAGCTCCCAGGAGATCCTTATGCTGCTGGACCACACTGTGAATAGGAAAGCTCTAGAATGTGGATCTAATCGCCAGCTGACAAGACACGGGGGGATAGAGGAACAAATTAAGCAACTCATGGCTGGGTCTAGAACAAAGCGATGAGGCACTTGCCTCAAGTGCAAAATTTAAGGGTGTGCCAAAAAATATAGTAAGGGACATAAGTATTTTAACACATATTTTCCAAAATCAAAATGAATGCAAAAAAATCAGGATGAATATAACAACATGATTTTAAATACAGTCAGGGCCAGTATCAGTGGTTTTTCTTCTTGCCTCAGGCTCCCATATGGCTCTGCACAGCTATGCAGAAGCTATCTGCCCGGTCAAGGGTATGAAAAATTCTACAGGGCAAATGTAGACCTAGTTTCTAAAACAAGTAAATATTATCAAAAGAAGGGGAGTTATAGTTTAAGAGATTTAAGAGGCAGACACTTATTTGGATATTGATTTGAACAAAATGCACTGCAAAACAATTTGGAGACAATAAGAAAAACAAACACACACTGATATAAAAGAATTATTTTCGTTTTTTTTCAAGTTCATGATAATCACAATGACATTGTGATTTTTTAAGTCCTTACTACTGAAGCAAGGTATTATAGTATTTATGAGTAAAATGATATAATATCTGTGTTGACTTTAAAATACTTGAGTAAAAAAAAAGTAGAAGACATAGATGAAACAAAATTAGTGAAATGTTGATATCTTCTATAGCTGAGTAATGTTACTTGGAGATTCATTATACTATTCTCTAATTTTTATATGCTTAAGATTTTCATAATAAAAAGGTTTTGTTTTTTTGTTTTTGTTTTTTGAGACAGTCTTGCTCTGTCACCCTGGCTGGAGTGCAGTGGTGCAATCTCAGCTCACTGCAACCTCCACCTCCCGGGTTCAAGCAATTCTCCTGCCTCAGCCTCCCAAGTAGCTGGGACTACAGGTGCACCACCATGCCCGGCTAAGTTTTTGTATTTTTAGTAGAGATGGGGTTTCACCATGTTAGCCAGGATGGTCCTGATCTCCTGATCTTGTGATCCGCCTACCTCAGCCTTCCAAAGTGCTAGGATTACAGGTGTAAGCCACTGCACCCAGCCAAGTTTTTTTAAATTTATTTTTTTCTTTAGGCACCCTTAACAGTTACTTTGTACCCCTGAAACAGAACATAGCACATACTGACTTACATATCTCTAATAAAAATAGCTACTATTTTTAATATGTGCCAGGAGCAGTGATTAGTGTCACAATAATGTTGTGACATATTGCACAGGTAAATAAAAGTGAAGTTTAACAGGGTAAATAACTGCCCCAAGGCACATAACCAGAAAGTGGCAAAGGCAAGACTTAAACCCAGACCCTACTGGCTCAGAAGCTCACACTCTGAAGCACTATGGTTTAACAATTTCTCTTATGCCAAATGGATGTTATGATAGAAGGTAATCTCAGCGTACAGTTCTTTGTATCTCTCATGGTTCTAAGACACAGTGGCCATTTTGAGAGGTTAGGATCAGGACTATCCGGCTTTGCACGATGGCTCTGACACCAGTTGTGTGACCTCGAGCAAATTACTTCATCTTGTTGCCCCTAAATTTCTTCATCTATATAGGGCTATTCATTTCACATGAGTATGAGATTAATAACCATCTAATAGAGGTTTTTTTTTTTTTCTTTTTTTTGAGTTGGAGTCTCATACTGTCACCCAGGCTGCTGCAATCTCCGCCTCCTAGGTTCAAGCGATTCTCCTGCTTCAGCCTCCTGAGTACCTGGGATTACAGCCTCCTGTCACCACGCCCAGCTAATTTTTTGTATTTTTAGTGGAAACAGGGTTTCACTAAGTTGGCCAGGCTGGTCTCGAACTCCTTACCTCGTGATCTACCAGCCTTGGCCTCCCAAAGTGCTGGGATTACAGGCGTGAGCCACCACGCCCAGCCTCATAGAGTTATAAAGAAGATGAAACGAGTTAATAAATGTAAAGTGCCCAGAATTGTGCCTGACACATTGCAATCACTGATTAAGTGTTAGCTATTATCATTTATTATTTTATTTATTATGTATTTATTCTTGAGACAGAGTCTCACTCTGTCACCCAGGGTGGAGTGCAGTGGTGGGATCTTGGCTTACTGCAGCCTCTGCCTCCCAAGTTCAAGCAATTCTCCTGCCTTAGCCTCCCGAGTAGCTGGGATTACAGGTGCATGCCCCCACACCCAGCTAATTTTTGTATTTTTAGTAGAGATGGAGTTTCACCATGTTAGCCAGTATGGTCTTGCTCTCCTGACCTCAGGTGATCCACCTGCCTCAGCCTCCTAAAGTGCTGGAACTACAGGCATGAGCCACCATGCCAGACCTATCATTATTACTAAGTTCTCAATATAATTGAATGACACTGAACACACTCCTCAGGCAAACTCATAACCATTTATTTTTACTACTTCTAAGAAACTGTTTTTGACCATAGATCTTAAAAGATAGCTTGCACCAATGCTTAGAAAAGCCAATGTATAGTAATCAAAATTAATGTTCCTATGTTTAGAGAAAGAAAACTCCAATATTAATTAAAACCCTTAAACACAAGGACCAGGGCCATTGCTACAGGACCACACTTGCTTTGAAGCTTAATGTCAAGGAATTTATGTGTTTGTGGGATTTTAAAATCTCCAGGAAGGTACCAGGATCCTAAGCTGAGAAGCTAGATGCTCCATAGAAATAAACGGGAAGGGCTGGGCGAAGTGGCTCACACCTGTAATCCCAGCACTTTGGGAGGCCGAGGCGGGTAAATCACTTCGGGTTAGGAGTTCAAGACCAGCCTGGCCAACGTGGTGAAACCCTGTCTCTACTAAAAATAAAAAAACATAATTAGCTGGACATGGTGGTGCATGCCTGTAGTCCCAGCTACTCAGGAGGCTAAGGCAGGAGAATCCCTTGAACCTGAGAGGTGGAGGCTGCAGTGAGCCGAGATCATGCCACTGCACTCCAGCCTGGGCAACACAGTGAAACGCCACCTCAAAAAAAAAAAATGGCCCTAGGTCACAGGCCAACGTGGGTGGCAGAACCGGTGTCAGACGCACTGAGCCAAAGGTGTAAACTGAGAACCATGTGCCAGAACTAAGCAGGGGCCGAGCTATTGTTAACTGCTCAGCCAAGAGAGTCAGTTGGGAAGTTGTGCCAAAGCTTACCAGCCAAAATCATGGGGAGACAGACCAGGGCTGGGAAGAGCAAGGACAAGGTCCGCAGTGATGCAGGAACCATCGGAGCTCAAATCAGATGGAAAAGGCTTCCGATACAGCTTGCTGCTTTCAACTGTGTATGACAGGCCTCTTTTATAGTTATGTTGGGTCAGTCTTGAAAGTATACTTTTCCAAGCTGTCTTGTTATATATGAAAAGTTAAATAAATAAAAGGCTCAGACCTTACATGACGGCAGATCAGTGTCTCCCGTCCCACTGGCAGTCTCTCAAGTCACTGCCCAGTCACCAGCAGCACTTGGCTTTAACTTCCACAGTGCTGGGTATATATTATATCTAGCTTACTCACAATTACTAGCATTTATTGAACCCTTATATCTAGCAGACAGGATGCTAACAGCTTTCCAGTTATATCAGTTAATCAATCCTTCAGCAACCCAATGAGATATTGTCATTATCCCCATTTTACAGATGAAGAACCTAAGGCTTAGAGAGCACAGGGTAACACTGCTACAAAGGGTTACACTGCTAGGAACCATCAGTTCAGTCTGACTCCAGAGACAACTTTTATACTACACTGCCTCCTTTCTTATGCTACTTTTTTTATTAGCAGACTCTTTCTACTAAAAGAGCCAGAAATGAGTGAGAGACTATTGCAGGTAAACTGCTGACATGATAAACCGAACAACCTGGAACATAATCTTCCCCAGGGAAGCCAGAAAGCTTGGTAAAAGCAGTCGAAGAGGAATGAGCAATCCTTAAACTGTCTTTACTTTCAGCAAACAGGGTCATTTTCTCCTCTTCAATTGCTCTTCTGCTCCTGTCAACTGCTGCAACCTGCTGTGGGGAAATTATGCAGAGGGGGAAAGTATCACAGACTTTTTTTTTCTTTGAAACTTGGGGGAAGGGCGAAAAAGATGGGGTGGAATTCTCAATGGAGAAAAAAATATAAATACAGTAAAAATGGAATAGAACCTCCAAATAAATAATATCTGATATCAAAAGACAAACTAAGAGCAGTAATCAAAAAGGGACAGATAAAAAGAAATTATGCAATTTTTCACAAATCTGTTACCAAAATACATTTTTTTTCTATTCATACAAAATGTCAAGAGAAGCAATATCTGGGTTAGAAAAATATGATGACTCAAAAATCCATATACCATACCTGAAAACAACCGTGTGGTTGTGAGCCCTTACAGAGTATGTAGAATGAGAATGGAACGTGATGGATACCAACATTCAAGGGACAAGCAAAGCAGGAAGATATCTAAACATACCTAAAAGGATATGGTCCAAGAAAATCACACGTGGCATGAAAAGTATCCCTTTAATTTAATAACTAAGAGGCCATTTATGACCTCATCAAAAGCAGATTCAATCAAATGATGGTATACAAGCCATTTTACTAAGCTTATTCTAAAATGGAGGTAGGATGGCTGGGCGTGGTGGCTCACACCTGTAATCCCAGGACTTTGGGAGGCCAAGGCGGCTGGATAACCTAAGGTCAAGAGTTTGAAACCAGCCTGGCCCAACATGGTGAAACCCCGTCTCTACTAAAAATACAAAAATTAGCTGGGTGTGGTGGCGGGTACCTGTAATCCCAGCTACTCAGGAGGCTGAGGTAGGAAAATTGCTTGAACCTGGGAGGCGGAAGTTGCAGTGAGCCGGTATCGGGCCATTGCACTCCAGCCTGGGCAACAAGAGCGAAACTCAGTCTCAAAAAAATAAAATGGAGGTAGGAAGATAAGAGCAGGTCATCTCTCACCTGGACAGACAGACAACGTGTAGAGACTCACACTGTGATCTTTTGTTCCAAGAACCACCACAGGAATGTACCAGGAAAATCGAAAGAATTCACAGATCCTTTTAAAGAAGTGACACACCGTTGCAAATGCCGCAAGACAGATGAAAAACTGTGAGTCCCTGAAGTGTGAGGGGGGAAAACCTGTCTCTGAACACCATCTCCACTGGGGAATCTGAAAATCCAGATCATGGGAGAAGGATTTAACCTTACCTAGAGCTGGAATGAATTTAGGGAACTGCATGAAATAAAAAAGTAGGAGCAACGGGAAGAACGTTGCAGGCACACCTAGGAACCACCAACATTGTGGGCAGACAGGGAGGAGTGTAGCCTGAAAGCCTTGCTTGCTTTCTCAGTGGGGAAGCTTATGGCCTGGGGCAGGTCTGAGTTCTGCACACAGGCTGCCTGGATCTAAACTTGGCCCTGTTAGCAGAGCACTGCAGGAGTGAGACCATCCACACCAAATGCATGCAAGCTAGATGAGGCCTTTCACTACCAGCTATCCCCTCTTTCCCTGGTGAAATATACTGCACAACAGAGGCAGCCACAATGCCCTCTGGAACATAACTCCACTGGCCTGAGAACCACCTCCCCATGCCCCACAGTGGCCACAGCAAGCCCTGCCCAAGAAGAGTCTTAGCTCAGACCCACCTAACCCTTCCCCGACCTTATGGTATTTCTCTATGAGCCCTAGTAGCTGAACACAAAATATAGAAACTCTTAGGAGCTTTATGGCCCCACCCATCACCTGAAAAACCAGAATACTCACCCCAACTTAGGGCAAGTTCAAATCCCACAATTACTCCTGCAGCTGGTGCTCTCTTACAAATACCACAACTTGGCTGAAGGCCAACCAACTCAGGACATTACCACAACTCATGACAAAGTAACACTGCTCCCAGGAAGGAGAAAACAACAGCTAACACCACCGCTTGCAACGTCCTGGCTAAACAACAGTCCTGAACCTATCCATGAGACAACTTCACTGCTTGCATAACCAGCATTCAAGAAAGCCAGCACATTAAACTTATCTATAGCCAGGGATCCTCACAGAGTCTACACTGCTCCCCTGCCACCTCCACCAGAGCAGGTACTGGTATCCATGGCTGAGAGACCTGAAGATGGATTACATCACAAGACTCTTTGCAGACGTTCCCCAGCACTAGCCTGGAGCCCGCTATCCCTGCTGGGTGGCTAGATCCAGAAGACCAGTAACAACCATTGTAATTTGGTTCTCAGGAAGCCCCATCCCTAGGGGAAGGGGGAGAGCATCACATCAACAAATCATCTTATGGGACAAAAGAATCTGAACAGCAAGCCTTGAGTTCCAGATCCGTCTGCTTGTGGGTAGTTTTTCACAGCGGAGACAAAATTGCAGCACTGGACACAGCAGGAGAAGTTTGCACCTAAACCCCAATAGGCAGGCAGCCTCTGTGATCACACAGGGCCTTGGAGAAGAGGTCCTTGTTCCCTACTGGCACTCCACTGCAGAGGAACTCAAATAAATCAGCAAGAAAAAAAACCAAAACAATCCCATCAAAAAGTGGCCTAAGGACAAGAATAGACAATTCTCAAAAGAAGATATACAGATGGCCAACAAGTATATGAAAAAATGCTCAATATCATTAATTATCAGGGAAATGAAAATTAAAAAGACAATGAGATACCACTTTACTCCTGCAAGAATCGCCATAATTAAAAAATAAAAAAATAACAGATGTTGGTGTGGATGTGGTGAAAAGGGAACAGTTTCGCTGCTGGTGGGAATGGAAACTAGTACAACCACTATGGAAAACAGCGTGGTGATTCCTTAAAGAACTAAAAGTAGAACTACCAGTCAATCCCGCAATCCCACTACTGGGTAACTATCCCAGGAAAATAAGTCATTATATGAAAAAGACACCTGAATATGCATGTTTATAGCAGCACAATTTGCAACTGCAAAAATACGGAACCAACCTAAATGCCCATCAACCAACAAGTGGCTAAAGAAAATATGGTATATATACACCATGGAAGACTACTCAGCCATAAAATAAAATGAAATAATGGCACTTGCAGTAACCTGGAGTTGGAGACCATTATTCTAAGTGAAGTAACTCGGAATGGAAAGCCAAATATCATATATTCTCATTTATAAGTGAGAGCTAAGCTATGAGGACACAAAGGCATGAGAATAATATAAGGGACTTTGGGGACTCGGGAGGAAGGTGGGAGTGGGGTGAAGAATAAAAGACTACACACTGGGTACAGTGTACACTGCTCAGGTAATGGGTGCACCAAAATCTCAGAAATCACCACTGAAGAACTTATCTATGTAAACAGAAACCATCACCTGTTCCCCAAAAACTATTAAAATAAAATAAAAAATTTGAAAACCGTAACAATAAAATGACCTGATAAAAAAAAGAAACAAAAAAGGAAGGAAGGAAGGAAGGGAGGGAGAACAGGAGGGAGGGAGGAAGGGAGGGAGGGAAGGAGGGAGGGAGGGAGGGAGGGATGAATGTCGGGACGGACGAAGGTCGGGACGAAGGGATAAAGGGACGAGACAAGACAAGGCAGTTTCCACTCAAGAGGACTACAGGGTAAGATTTTCTCAGGGTAAAAACAAGTTTAGTATAAAGAATGTGAGCACTGTTCTGTGAAAAGGTTGGGGATATATAGGCAAAAAAGGTGGGCAAGGGGCAACAAAAGGAAAGTATCACAGAATAATAAAGTCCATATATGAAGAACCCACAGCTAATATCATACCCAATGTTGAAATACTGGAAGTTTTTCTTCTAAGATCAGGAATAAGACAAAGATGTCCATTCACTACTCTACTCAACCCAGCACAGGCAGTTCTAGACAGAGCAATGAGGCAAGAGAAATAAATAAAGGCATCCACACTGGAAAGGAAGAAGTAAAATTATCTCTGTTCACAGATGACATGATCTTATATGTAGAAACCCTAAAGATTCTACACCAAAAAAAAAAAAAAAAACGTTAGAAGTAATAAATTCGCAAAGTTGCAGGCTACATGACGCACAAAAATCAGTTTTATTTCTATATGCTAACAATGAACACTCTGAGAAGGAAATTAAGAACACAATCCCATTAACAATTGTGTCAAAAGAATAAAACACTTAGGAATAAACTTAAGCAAGTAGGTAAAAGACTTACACACTGGGCTGGGCATGGTGGCTCACACCTGTAATCCCAGCACTTTGGGAGGCTGAGGCAGGCAGATCACGAGGTCAAAAGATCGAGACCATCCTGGCCAACTTATGGTGAAAACCCATCTCTACTAAAAATACAAAAAATTAGCTGGGCGTGGTGGTACATGTCTGTAGTCCCAGCTACTCAGGAAGCTGAGGCAGGAGAATTGCTTAAACTTGTGTGGTGAAGGTTGCAGTGAGCTGAGATCGCGCCACTGTGCTCCAGCCTGGGCAACAAGAGCAAGACTCGGTCAAAAAACAAAACAAACAAACAAAAACACTTATACACCAAAAACTATAAAACACAGCTGAAAAAAAACTCAGCTGAAAAAATTAAAGAGGACAATTAAATAAAAAGGCATCCCATGTTCATAAATTAGAAGACTTAATATTGTTAAAATGTCTATTTTACAAAGCGATGTACAGATTCAATGCAATCCCAATGGCATTTGTTGCAAAAATAGAAAAAAGCTATCCCAAAAATCATACGGAATCTCAAGAAATCCCCAAATATCCAAAACAATCTTGAAAAAGAACAAGGATGGAAACCTCACACTTACTGAATTTAAAATATATTACAAAGCAACAGTAATCAAAACAGTGTGATACTGGCATAAATACAGATATATAGACCAACAACAGAGAGCCCAGAAATAAATCCTCATCTACATGGTCAAATGATCTTCAACCAGGATGCAAAGACCACACAATGGGGAAAGGACAGTCTCTTCAACAAATGATAT
Organism: Cacajao melanocephalus; assembly: GCA_963573385.1. Taxonomy (NCBI): domain Eukaryota; kingdom Metazoa; phylum Chordata; class Mammalia; order Primates; family Pitheciidae; genus Cacajao; species Cacajao melanocephalus. The sequence continues at coordinate 15,978 of CAUYLG010063876.1, read as the reverse complement.
TGGTAAAACTAGATACCCATATGGAAAATAATGAAGTGGAACCCCTATCTTATACCTTAGAAAAAACTTAACTCAAAATCTGTTAAAGACCTAAATGTAAGACCTAATATAAAACTCCTGGAAGAAAACATAGGGAAAAGCTTCAGGACTCTGGATTTAGCAATGGTTTCTTGAATATAACACCAAAAGCAGGGGCAAACAAAAGCAAAAGCAGACAAATGGGACTTAACCAAACTAAAAACAGTATGTATCAAAGGACACAGTCAATAAAAAGGCCAACTACAGAATAGGAGACAATATATTACAAATTCTATATCTCACAACGGATTTGTATCTAGAATCTATAAAGAACTCCTACAAGCCAACAGCAACAACAACAACAAACTCAATTAAAAATGAAAAAAGGACTTGAACAGACATTTCTCCAAAGATTTTTAAATAACTAACATGCATGTGAAAAGATGCTCGACTTCCTCAATCATTAGAGAAATGCAAACCAAAACCGCAATGACACATCACCTCACATGCATAAGGATGGCCCATATCAAAGAAACAGAAAATAACAAGTGTTGGTGAGGGTGCGGAGAAATTGCAAACCTTGTACACTGTTGGTGGGATTATAAAATGATGTGTCCACAATGGAAAACAGTATGAAGGCTCTTCAAAAAATTAAAAATAGAACTATCATATGATCTACAATTCTACTTCTGGGCATATATCCAAAATAATTGAAAACAGGATCTCCAAGAGGTATCTGCACACTCAAGTTAATTATAGCATGATTCACAATAGTTAAGAGGTAAAAGCAACCAAAATGTCCATTGACAGATATAAAGGCCAAACCCCTTTAAATGTAAGGAATATATCTTTACATTTAAAGATGATATAGGCTGGGCACAGTGGCTCACACCTGTAATCCCAACACTTTGGGAAGCCGAGGTGGGCAGATCACCTGAGGTCAGGAGTTTGAGACTAGCCTGGCCAACACAGCGAAACCGTGTCTCACTAAAAACACAAAAATTAGCCAGGCATGGTGTACGCGCCTGTAGTCCCAGCTGCTCAGGAGGCTGAGGCAGAAGCATCACTTGAACCCAGAAGGCAGAGGTTGCAGTAAGCCAAGATCACATCACTGTACTCCAACCTGGGCAACAGAGCAGGCCTCTGTCTCAAAAGAATAAAAAAAAAAAAAAAAAGGTAAAGATAATTTAAATATTATGGACATTATAAGTGATATAAGCCAACCACAAAAAGACAAATACTATATGACTCACTTAAAGTATAAAGTGATCAAACTCCTAGAAACAAAGCAGAATAGCGGTTGTCAAGGGCAAAGGGGAGGGGAAAATGGGCAGTTGTTCAATAGGTACAGAGTTTCAGTTTTGCAAGATGAAAACATTCTAGAGATCTGTTGAACAACAATGTAAATATACTTAACACTATCCAACTGTAGATTTACAAATGGTTAAGGTGAAAATGTTTATGCCCTGTGTTTTTTTAACACCATTTTTTAAAAAGGCTAAATAGTACCAACTCATGCAAGAGAGCAGTCTGAGAAAAAGAACAGCAGTAGGACAACGGGAGTTTGCATCTGGGGCAGTAACCTTGAATGACAGGTGGAAACAGAGCAAAATGAGGCCTCCAGGCTGTCCCCACACTTCTGGTTCAAGCTGTTTCAGATCCAATTTAGAAGAAGGCCTCCCTTAGTCCTGAAGACTTAATGTTCCTTTTTTAAAGTCTGAACACTACACGGGCAAGAACTTACTATGGTTCCTCTAAAGACATCCTGAATAGAGCACACAGTTCTTCAAATCTTCACCTAGTCGTAGAAACAGCAGTAATCCTCAGTGGGTGGGAATTCCCCCCGACTGACCTAGCCATGGCCTAGATTGAATACTCCTGCAAAGGAACTATCCTAGCCTTTCCTTGAAGACTCAAGCGTAGTTAGAAAAAGAAGCTGCCAAACATTTCATGCACCCTTTGTTAAAATACCTGCTCCACCCTTTTCTTTTTTTAATTACAAATTTTAAGTTTCTTATGTCAGCTCTTTTCCTTAGATGCTGGCTAACAGAATTTGACTGCTTGGCCTTGACAATACTTAGAAAAGAAGGGGAATATATTCCAATTTTTCCACAGCTGCAAAAAAAAGCAGACATCATGTTGTATCATAAAGTTATTCTCACAGTGGTGAATTGAAAGTGTTCACAAAATATCAATATGAATCTCTTTTCCAATGAGGAGACTTCTAATTCAAAGAGTAACTGCTCTGTTTCTGTTCAACAAAGCAGTCATTTAAGACATCTGGATTTCAGTGTTGCTACATACTTAAAATGTAGTCCTTAATCCCCAAAAGACTGCAATTTGATTGGCTGTCTTCATAATTTGTATAATTTTATACAAAAACTTCTCTGTTTATTTCAATCTTATTACCATATTGAACCAGAAGAGGAGTTCTGGCACTTTCTTCTCCCTCCATGCATGAATACTGATAAAAACCATGACTCCTTTGAATTCTGTATTTAAACAAAAGGTTTGAAAGTCTACTTCTCATTTAAATTAATGTAGGCTAATGGGATAGATGAGGATAGTCACAGGGGATGGAGGAAGCAAATTCAGTAAGAGTCCCTCGATGACAGATCAAGAGACTATGGCAAGAAATGGAAAGAATAAAATCCCAGGGAGACATGAGGGTTCCAGTCCCTGCTTACTACTGTGAAAGGAAAATAAATCTTGGGGCCCCAAAATCACTAAGCTAAAGAAAAAAGTTAAGCTGGGAACTGCCTGGGGCAAACCTTCCTCCCATTCTTTTTTTTTTTTTTTTTTTTTTCTTTGAGACAGGGTCTCTCTCTCTCTCTCACCCAGACTGGAGTGCAGTGGCGCAACCTCAGCTCATGACAACCTCTGCCTCCCTGGCTTAAGCAATTCTCCTGCCTCAGCCTCCTGAGTTGCAGGGATTACAGATGCACACCACTACTGCCTGGTTAATTTTTGTATTTTTAGTAGAGACAGGGTTTCACCATGTTGGCCAGGCTGGTCTTGAACGCCTGACCTCAAATGATCCACCTGCCTTGGCCTCCCAAAGTGCTGGGATTATAGGCATGAACCACCACACCAGGCCACCTCCCATTCTATTCAAAGTCATCCCTCTGCTTACTGAGATAAATGCATATCTGATTGCCTACTTTGGAGAGGCTACTCAGAATGGTCGTAGGTAGATATAACCTGGAGGCTCCCTCCCTACTTCCAGTTGTCTCACCTTTGTTTCAAGTTGTCCCACCTTTCCAGACCAAAACCAGTGTTCACTGTTCCTATATTGATTGATGTCTCCTACCTCCCTAAAATGTATAAAACCAAAAACCAAGCTGTGCCTGACCACCCTGGGCACATGTCATCAGGACCTCCTGATGCTGTGTCACAGGCTCGAGTCCTTAACTTTGGCAAAATAAACTTAATAAATTGGCTGAGACCAGTCTCAGATTGTGGGGGTTCACACTACTAACTTGGGAAAGGACTTATCTTTCTCTAGGATGTCTTAATTTCTTCAACTATAAATAAAATGAATAAAAATAGCTTTCTTTCTGATCTCACTACTTTAATCTCTATCCACTGGATGTAAGTATACATGTAGCTCCGGCTCTGGTTACAAGAAGTCTTTGTTTTTGCTTTGAACAGCACTTATTTTTCTTTAACACAAGTTTTATAGAGATAAGCACAGCTGAACAAGGTTTTAACCTGAGGCCCTATTGCGGCAGTTTTGCTGCAGGTGCAAAGGTGGGGTGGGGCTGTCAGATAGTTACCAGTGTTTTCCATAGAGCCAATGGCCTCCCCAGGTCAGCAGACAGAGCCCAGCTGTCGTTTTCTTCCAATGATTTCGAAGTGTTTTAAAGAACACCGTCATCTTCTAGAGATTTTCTAGGTTAGTAGAAGCAGAAGAAGAAAAATATATACAATTTATCCATAGTCATCACATAATGTCCCTATTACTCTGTCTTCCATTCTTTTATCCTCTCTCACTCATTTTTATTCCCACTCACTCCTTTTGCCCCTTCCAATTCTCCTCTGGCCTCCGCTCATCTTCTCCCTTTTAGTCTCATGATCTTCATCTTCCCACCCAGCCACACATCCACCTTTCTTTCTTCCTTCACATATTTCCACCTAAACTATACTTCTCTCTCTGATCACTTTTTCCTCATTGTAATGGAAGAGGGAGGGGCAGAAAGAGAGGAAGGGAATTCCAGGCTTCCTCTGGTTTTTCTAACTCCTTACAGCCTCACTTTACCACTGTTTAAGAGTATACATTTGTCTCTCCATCATAATATAAGTGTCCCAAAAACACATTAATAATAGAAAGGGCTAGTTCAAAAGAGAAGAAAACACCAGGTCCTCAACAGGAAAAGAAACAGAAAACATGCACAGAAAACTCAATCAAGAGGCAATGCACTTGGCTATGTAAAAATGTTCAACTTCCTGAATACTCAAGGACATGCAAATTACAAAGAACTATCAATATTGACCAAAATAAATTTTTAAATGATCACATTCACTGATGACATAATAAAACGATAGACATATACTCCTTTAAAGAAGGTAAATTAGGAAGACTTTACTAAAAAACAGAGTGACAATATAGAATATCTTTATTCTTCATGAGACTTATTATCTGATGATGCTTATATTCATTTGCTAGTTTATGAGCCTAATCCTGCTGGAATGTAAACTCCATGAGAGTAAGGACATTGTTGCAGTCACTACTGGATTCCCATGCCTAAAGTAAGATCCGGCACACAATAGCTGTTTAAGAAATATTTGTTGCATGAATAAGTAATATAGCAATTAAATTTTTTTTTTACCCAAAATTTTTACTGATGTGGAAAAAACCCAAAACATAATTTTAAGTAAAATTAGCAGGAATTATCCCAATTATGTTCAAACATGAGTATACATCAAAAAAATACGAATAGAATTAAACAAAATTTTTTTCTTAGGGTCTCACTCTGTCACCCAGGATGAAGTCCAGCGGCACAGCTATAGCTCACTATAACTTCTAGGCCCAAACAATCCTCCTGCCTCAGCCTCCCGAGTAGCTGGGACGACAGGCACATACCACCACTCCTGCCCTTCCTTTTCTGTCCTTTCCGTCCCTCCTTCCATCTGTCTTCTCTCTCTCTCTCTCTCTTTCTTTGAGACAAGGTCTCACTATGTTGCCCAACCTGGTCTCAAACTTCTGGGCTCAAGCAATCCTCCAACCTTGACCATCCAAATTGCTGGGATTACAAAGGAGCCACTATACCTGACTCAAAAACAAAATTTTAAAGTAGATCCCTCTAGGTTGTGGAATGGTGGGTGATGTTTATTTTTAAAATTGCAATGTACTTTCTAAGTTTTTGAAAATGAACTTAATTACTTTCTAGATAAAACCTTAAGCAAAAATTGTTATGACTATCTATTAGTGAGGTATATAGACCAAGAAAAAAAACACAACTGTTTCCACTTAAGAGTCCAATTCTTTTATTACTCCCTTTAAATCCCATTCGTTAAAATTCCTCTCCAGGGAAAAAACATCCTTATCACAAGCAGCAGTGAAGCCAGTGCCAGGGAGCCCATCTTCCTGTGAATCCTACACACCATCAGGCTGATACATGATTCCAAAGGCATACCTAATTCTTGAACTCCTCTCCATTTGGCCCTAAATCATTCCTTCATTCAAGAGGCCTTTAATAAACACCTACATGGTAGACTCTGTGTTGGGAGTTAAAGCAGAGAAGAATGGGTCTCATTCGTTCTCAAGGGCTCCCACTGTCAAACTCACAAGGATAACACAATTAAACAATTATGCTTGCAGTACAGTGGGATAAAGGTCGAGGAGTTAGCGCCAGGCTCTGTGAGTGTCTGCAAGAATGAACCTAATCTGGTCTAGGGCTGAGGGGGTGGTGCAGTCAGGGAAATCTTCCCTGAGCCTTGAAGAATGAGGAGGAGTCACCAAAGTAACGAAGAAGCTTTTTGTATGCTATTGTCTGAATGCTGTGATCCCTCAAAATGCTGATGTGGAAGCCCTATTCCCAATGAGATGGTAGTAGGAGACAGAGCCTTCAGGAGATAATTGGGTCATGAGAGTGACCATGAAAGGGATTAGTATCCTTAAAGAACAGACAGTACAGAGATGGTCTCTCTCTGCATTGTGAAGATACAGAAGACAGCTATCTGCAAAATGAGGAAGAGGGCTATCACCAAGCAGTCAACCATGCTAGTACCCTGACTTTGGACTTCCAGCCTCCCGACCTGTGAGAATTAAATTTCCATTGTTTAAGCCACCCAGTCTTTGGTATTTTTGTTACAGCAGCCCAAACTAAGAGTGTACAAAGGCATAAAAGACAGCAAAGTGTGTGGAGAGAAACATACACAGGTAATGAGGGGAGAAGAGATTTTCTCACCCCTTCATTATTTTTCATGGCTGAGACCGCTGTAACAAGGGAGAGATTAACAAGAGAAAAGCATGCAAATGTATTTAATGTAAGTTTTAGGTGACACAGGAAACTTCCTAAGAAAATTAATACCCAGAAACAGGTAAATTCGTGTATTTTTATGCTAGGATTGATGAAACGTGGACAGCCATGGAAAAGTATGACTGGAAAAAGGGGGTATGGTCTAATGGTAATAAGCTGGAGAGAACTTACTTAGCAAGGCCTGTTTGTTCAGATTCTTCTCTGTGTGCCAGTGTCCTCAAAGATGAGGGCATTCCTTTCCTCCATCCTGTACTTATAGGATGAGCACCTCTCACCGGAGGGTCTTATACAGAGGAAGGTCAATTCTTTTATGGCCTGCTTCAGGGAAGAAGAGTGGGAAGCCACAAAGTGACCTTCCTCCTTCAGTTGTTTCCTCTAATGCAAACGTGTCATATTTTGGAGCAGTGTGTCCTGAACCCCATCAACAGCAGAGTGAAAACTGGAGTGTCTAGAACAGGGGTTCTCAACCTTTAGTGTAGAACTTGTTAAAAACACAGAATCATGGCAACTGCCCTCTTCCCTAAGAGTGTCATTTGTTCTGGAATTCAGCTGTCATCTTCACTTTTAACATGTTTGCTGTAATGGAGGTCACTGCTACACCAGACTTTGAGAAACAGTGGTTTAGAGATAAAGGATTGAGGACCAGGTAGAAAAGACCTTCAACCCACACTAAGGACTTAGGCTATTATTTTGAAGACAATGAAAAATCTTTAATGGGCTTTAAGCAGGTGGGTGATATAATCATATCACTTTATAGCAGAATGAAAAATGAAGTGGAAGAAGCTAAAATTAAAGCCAAGGAGAACCATTAGGAAGTAACTGCCATCGCAATCTCTAGGCACCTAAAAGAACAAACCAACATAAAGGATGGATCTGGAAATCTTGAGATAACAGAAATTGGCAGCACTTGGTGGTCCACTGACCGTAGGAAGGGAGCGAGGGGGAACCAAGCCAGGTTTTTGTGGTTGGGTGACTGGTTGAATGGTGACTTCAATCATTTAGATTTGGGTGGTAGGTTTGTGGAGGAAAGTAGCGCAGTTTAGGGGATACTGAATTTGACACGCCTGTGGAGTATCCAGGTGGAAATGTTTTTCTCACTAGAGGGTGAACCCTTCATGGGTAAGTTCTGTCTATCCATCTGCAGCACCAGAACCTAGTAAAGCGCCAGAATGAATGAACCAACAGATCCATCAATGGATCGGATACTATTGGCCCCATTTTGCAAGGGACTATGCTGAAGCCCAAGGGACAGAGTAAGTGGGGCCACAAGTTAGCGATAGCTCCGGAACTCGAACCCAGGGCAGCTGACTCTCGCAGTGACCGCGGGATCTGCGCGGGGCCCTCCCACGCCGCGCCGGCCAGGCCCGCACCCACAACTCCAGATGCTCGGGTCCCCGCGGCTCCCGGCCCAGCGCGGCTCCAGAGGCTCCGCTCAGCGCCCCGGGCCCCCATCCCCACTCCCGCCCCGCTCGCACGCCCGGTCCCAGCTCCCCGCTATCCGCTCCCCGCCTGGGCGCCGCTGCACTCACCGCGGCTGGTCCCACTCGCGGCTCTGCCTTTCCTGTGTGCTCCCTCCAGATTCCCCGGCTCGTTCAAGGGAAACCGCTACCGCCGCCCTCGGGTTCCGCCGCGGGGCTGAGAGCGCGCGCGAGCCGGGTCGGGGGCGGGAACCGGCTAGCCTGCCCAGGGACGGTGGGGGTGGCTGGGGCCGCCGCCCTGGGGCTGCCTTTCCCCGCGATCCCTCGTTTATTGGCTCACTCATCCTTTCATCCATCCATCCTTTGCGCAATAATATTTGATGGGAAGCCTGCCAAGGTAACACTGTTTTAGCACCTGGAACTAAATCGGAAAATAAATTAACTAAATGAACAAGGCCATTGAAGATGGTGCTCCGTGCCACGAAGAAAATGAAACGGGGTGATGGAAGGCAGGGCGGGCGGGGGGAGAACTGCGTGGAATTAGGCGGCCTGTGCTAGGCCTTCTGAGTAAGGGGCCATTGGTCTGAGACCTGAATGTCAAGAAGGAGCACCTGAACCAAAGATCCAAGAGAGAGAGCCTGGAGAGGGAAGGGCCTGTGCAAAAGCTCAGAAGCTAGGCAGAGAGAGTTAAGGAGAAAGGCCAAGCGAGGAAGCTGGAGAGGTGGAGATAGGCCGCCGCGGCCAGGAGTTTGGACATGACATTCCACAGAGCCAGAAAGGCATTGAGGGGGTTCCGTCAGGGGCTGGTGTCCATTTCACACATCTCTCTGGCCACAGTGCCTGAATGGATTCTAGAGAGCAAGAGAGCAACGGAGAAGCCAGGCCAATCCCAACCTCCAGTTTACACTCCGTACTCGCCCCCCAAATTGGTGTGGGGACCAAGCCAGGTCCTTCTTCCTTCCAGTATTCAGCCAGGCAAGGTCTCACTCTGTTACTCAGGCTAGAGTACCGTGGCCTAATCTCGGCTCATTGCAACCCCCGCTTCCCAGGTTCAAGTGATTCTCTTGCCTTGGCCTCCCAAGCAATTAGGATTACAGGCGTGTGCCACTGGGCCTGGCTAAATTTTTTTGTATTTTTAGTAGAGAAGACGGGGTTTCGCCATGTTGGCCAGGCTGCTCTCGAACTCCTGACCTCAAATGATCCACCCACCTCAGCCTCCCAAAGTGCTGGGATTACAGGCGTGAACCATCACACCCGGCCAGTCAACCAACATTTGAGTGTGCACTAGGTTCCGCAACAGGCACTGGGGGTGTGCTCAGGTACCCTTCAGGAACCAAGTGCCTTTCATGGTTCCTGCCCCATGGAGCTTGCTATCTAGTCTGTGCATTTTCTACGTGTAGACATGCATTCTACCTATGTCTCCCTAGATGAATGCTTTAAAAAAAAAATGCATTCAGTGAGGTTATAGTGGAGTAAGCATATTCCTTATGCCAGGTTTACCAATAATCCTCATTGGGCCACACTATTTAGTAGCAGGAACTTTCTAGCCCTCTCTCCTGAGTTTCCACCTGTAAACTAGGGGACTAAGAACATTATCATTTTATGTGTGTAGGGCCATTTGTGAAGTCCTACACTTAGCCCCAGTACAAACCTCCAGTGTCCCATCCCTCCTCTCTGCCCATCCTAATCACATCCTTCCTGCAGAGCTCACTTTCATGCAGCCTTTCCTGATAGCCATGCTCTTGTTGACCTGCCCCTTTCTTGAATGATGGTAATGTTTTTAGTCTGCATCACTTACTTCTGCTATCTATCATGTATTTTTATCAGAAGATGGAAATATAGGAGATAAAGGGAATTTGAATACACACCTGCAGGTAGATGTGTAGGCTGGAGTTTTGGAAACCTATACCAATTCTACTGTCTTCCAAATCCCATTTTACTAGGATGCATACAGACTCCAGAATAACCTGGCTCAAGCTCCAGCCATCCTGAATGGGTTCCTGCAATCAAAAAGAAACCTGACACTCTGACTTAGGCATCCCCAAGAACTTCTGTTAGTCTGGGCCCGGTGGCTTAAGCCTGTAATCCCAGCACTTTGGGAGGCCGAGGCGGGTAGATCATCTGAGGTCAGGAGTTTGAGACCAGCCTGGCCAACATGGTGAAACCCTGTCTCTACTAAAAATACAAAAATTAGTCAGGCGTGGTGGCAGCTGCCTGTAATCCCAGCTACTTGGGAGGCTGAGACAGGAGAATTGCTTGAACCTGAGAGGCAGAGGTTGCACTGAGCAAAGACCTTGCCATTGCACTCCAGCCTGAGCAATAAAAGCAAAACTCTGTCTAAAAAAAAAAAAAAAAAAAAAAAAAGAACGGTTAGTCAAGGACTGACATGTGTTCCCTCTCATACTCAGTCCTGGAGAGTTCCTCTGCTAATCCATGTTGAGGATCTATGAAGCCAGAGAAGACTCAGGTCTGACATGACACCCTGGTCCTTAGATCCCTGTAACAGCACCTCAGGCAAAGTCCCTGAGACTCAATGGCACATTCATGCCACAGAGAAGACCAAAGACAGATCCAAATGTGCACAGCCAGAGAGAAGAGCTTGGCTTATGTACTTCCTTTTCCATGTTCTTTGTTCACTATTGCTAACAGCTGAGTGAGGTTCCCAAGGAGGAGAAAAGTCATCCCTAGCAGCTATTTGGAATTTGCCTTGGTCTTCAGCTCTGCCTGGGATCTTCAGAGAAGAACATTTTGCACTGTCAAACACAGGGACTTGTGTCTCTTTTCACATCTAACACATTGCCACATATAATACTATACTTTTTGCATATTGAAATAAGCAACACATTGAAGTATGGGCCCCAGTTGCTTATAAAATGAATTTATGTTCCCTTGAGAGCACTGAAGAAATGTACTGACTGACATCCAGTAACTCTAAGGAATGGAAGAGTCTTACTACATCTCAAGATCTCCAGCATTTTCCAAATATGGTGGCAGACCATCCCAGTAGCTTCTCATTAGTCCAGAGCCAATCCTGAGGTAACATAACATTCTCTTGGCCAGAATTTGTTTTGTTTGTTTTTATTTTTTTTTTGAGATGGAGTCTCACTCTGTCGCCCAGGCTGGAGTGCAGTGGCGCGATCTCAGCTCACTCCAACCTCTGCCTCCCAGGTTCAAGCAATTCTTCTGCCTCAGCCTCCTGAGTAGCTGGGATTGCAGGTGTGGGACACCACGCCCAGCTAATTTTTGTATTTTTAGTATAGATGGAGTTTCACTATGTTGGCCAGGCTGGTGTCGAACTCCTGACCTCAGGTGATCTGCCTGTCTCAGCCTCCCTAAGTGCTGGGATTACAGTCTTAGGCCACCGTGCCTGGCCTTGGCTCAGAATCTGTTATTAAGGATGTGAGAGGGAAAGGACCTTGGCCTAGAAATAGGGTGAGAAGAAACTAAGACAGGAGTGCCATGGTCATTCAACAAGAAAGACTTTTTCACTCTCCAATCAGATCGCCCACTACTGTGGTAGAGTGTTCAAGAACATGAGACAAGAGAGAAAGAATCAAGGTTTAATGTAGTCCCACATTTTAATTTTTTGCTCATCGACAAGATACATAGAGATATGTAATTTTTTATATATGTATAAAAAATTCTCATACTTGCAACCTCCCTCTCAGATGCTACATCAACTACATACAGCTAGAACAGGAACGATGGCATGCTGAATTGCTGTCAATTGATTACCTAGAAAGCGGGTACTGTGTGGCTCTCACTTCTCAGTTACCCCTCCCTGCCTTTGCCACTTCCCTGAAGCCCCTGAAGTTGGTCAGCTTCACTCAACCTGGTGGTATAATAAAATCCATTGCAGGGGTAGGATTTGGAGTGGTTGGTGAACATACCATTCTAGAGTCTGAAGCTTACAGGTGCAAAACAAAAAGAAGGAAGGAAGACTGGTGGTGTAAATAAACCAAAGGTAAATGGAGCCTCCTTCACCATTAATTCTTAGCTTCATTCGTAACTATTGTGTTGTAGTATTAAAGTGTATTGTGCATTTCATCTCTTTACCCAACATTCATTGCCCCCATTCTTGCTTCCTAATAGGAGCTAAATTCTGTTCAGACATCTACTGTTCACCTTCCCAGCCCGTTTGCCTGTAACTACAAAGCAGGTGACTAGATAACCCCATTCCCCATTGCCAGGGGTTGGTTTACACTCACTTTAGGGAATCACAGTCATTCTTCTTCCATCTCCAGTGACTAGATTAGGAATAGATCATGTCACTCGATTTAGAACAGTCTTAAAAGGAAGTCTGCTGAGAGAGCTCTAGGAACGGTTTCCTTCTTCTTAAAAGGGAAATTTCCACTCAAGAAAGAAATGGTGATCAACAATAAAAACATTAGGCTAGGTGAGCTGGGTGCGGTGGTTCACATCTGTAATCCCAGCACTTTGGGAAACCGAGGCAGGTGGATCACCTGAGGTCAGGAGTTCGAGGCCAGCTGGCCAACATGTTGAAACCTCATCTCTACTAAAAATACGAAAATTAGCCAGGTGTGATGGTACTTGCTTGTAATCACAGTCCCCTGGGAGGCTGAGGCAAGAGAATCTCTGCAACCCAGGAGGCAGAAGCTGCAATGAGCCAAGGTCACGCCACTGCACTCCAGCCTGGGTGACAGAGTGAGACTCCATCTTAAAAAAAAAAAAAGCCATTAGGGTAAGCGAAATAGGCCAGTCACAAAAGACCATAGAGTGTATGACTCCACTTACATGAAACCACCAGAAGTGGAAGATGCGTGAAAATGGAACATGGATTAGAGGCTGCCTAGGACAACAGCTGAGGGGAGGTTGGGGTGAAGTGGGAAATGACTGCTAATGGGTATGGGATTTGTTTTTAGGGTAATGAAAGTGTTTTAAAAATTGATTATGGTGGTGGTAGGACAACTCTGAATATACTAAAAACCAGTGAAACATAAATTTTAAGTGGGAAAATTGTATGGTATGTAAATTATATCTCAATAAAGCTATTTTTTTAAAAAAGAGAGATGGTCACACTTTCCTCCTATAGGGTCATATATGTGTACATAATACCTGAAACTGCTGTAGTTACTCTTCATCCATGAAGGGAGCCAGCCCTGGGGCAAAGCCAACTCACAGAAAATGTCACAGGGGAAAGATAAAGGGCCCAGGTCCTCAATGATATCACGGAACCAAATGGTTGTACTATGTGTGGAGTTTGCCCAAACTCTGGGACATCCTATTATGTGAAATAATAAATTCCCTTATTGTTTAGGCTAGAGTCAGGGTTTTCTGTTCTCTGGAGCCATGAGCACCAACTTGATAAACTGCAAGCCATAGGCTATATTGGTAGATAGGAAAAACAGTGAGGACAGCGTTTTTTAAAAAAAAAAAAAAAAAAGATGGCAAGGTGTTTTGTTTTGTTTTGTTTTTGAGATGGAGTCACACTCTGTTGCCCAGGCTGGAGTGCAGTGGCACGATCTCGGCTCACGGCAACCTCCGTGTCCCAGGTTGAAGCCATTCTCCTGCCTCAGCCACCTGAGTAGCTGGGACTACAGGTGCGTGCCAACATGCCCAGCTAATTTTTGTATTTTTAGTAGAGACGGGATTTTACCATATTGACCAGACTGGTTTCAAACTCCTGACCTCGTGATTCACCAGCCTCAACCTCCCAAAGTGTTGGGATTACAGGCATGAGGCACCGTACCTGGTCAATGGCAAGGTCTTAAGTGTGAAAATCGATGACAGAAGAAAGCAAGCTGACATCGACGGGATGCTTAACCTTTTGTTTTTCCTAAAATCATCCTCCGGTCATTTCCCTGGACCTTGGACCTGCGCTATGCTCTTTTTCTCTAGACTCACTAACATGAAAATAGAGTTAAAAGTTCAAAAAAATGATATAGTGTTCTTATCACCATTAGTAACCTTATATGTAGCATCTCCAGTGAAATCTGCTTTTGGGAATAGATGCTCCCAGAGTCAGTACTTTGATAGTGGAAAATTACGTACAAATTCTTTTAACACTTATCTTGGTTTATTTGCTCATTTTTTTTGTATACAGATACTTCTTTAGACTAAGTTGTTTCCCCTAAGGAAAAAAATATGAAACGGTGTTCTTGTGGTATTTATGCTTAAAATCCTTTCCTTATTATGACCTTTAATATCCACTGAATCTACTGCTACCAGATTGGAAACATGTAAATGAGGCCTTTCAAGAAACCAACAGGTTCCTAGGAGAGAGAATATTTTTCACATTATTGCATGAGATTTTATAAAAGAACCCTCTATGCTGCCATTGTCACCCGTGATCTATACAGGCCCTGCCTTTTCCTGATGTGACTCCTCTTGTTAATGTGTCTTCTCATCTTTTACCACTTATTCCTCCTGACTCCAGCTAGGCCCTGGCTGGCACTTTCCAGCTGCCTGTGTAATATGACAGTGAGTAGGAACAAAGGCAGGGCCCACATTGATTGTAACAAGCCCGGTCTCCGATATTGTTTTGTAAATTTTAGTCTCCAGGATTAACCCAAATTCTATGTACCCTGGAACAAGAAAAGGGAAATTCTACCTGGAATGATTTTTTTTTTTTTACTTTGGTAAGTTATTTTTTTCATTTCCAGGAGCATTGAGTACCGCAGTTTGTTTGTTTGTTTGTTTTTTGGGGAGGGAACCAAATTTCAAACAAAATAGTAATTATGGTAGTGTCATCCTAATACATTACCATATAATAAAAACTCCAAATTTTCTTCTTCTTTCTACTATGAATTTCTCTAAGTATAGGGGACATTCAGGAAAGGCAGGGCCCATGGAGATAGCTCTAAGTATAGGAGAACAACAGGTACTCACCATCATTATAAGACTTTTTTGGCATTTTGGTTCTGGCAAGGTAGTAGACCTAAAAAGTCTCCCTATTCCAATACCTAGAAATTCTGGGTAAAACGTAAGAAAAGGATTCATAGTGCATAACTGAACTTGCCGTAAAGAAAGCTTCATCCCATGGGGCCAGAAAATAAGCAGGACCTGAAAGCTAAAATGGAAACACATGAGCTGATGGTATGATTGCCTGACTTCAAAGTTCCAGCTCAACAATCCAGGAGCTATGTCTTGGCACCCACAGAGACAGAAGACATGAGAACTTGGGTCCTCTAAAGTCAGACAGTGGGAAGTAAAACCTCTGACTATATCACTGGGGTGGGGAGGGGGAATCTCCCCACCAATGTAGGAAGATGACAAGGAATCTGTGTGTCCCAGCCCGAGCTCTAGGTGGAAAAAGACTTTCCTAATAAGTGATAACACCAAATCTGTGCCTAGATGAGGTTTCCTGATTTGAATACACATTATCTCAGTGGTACAGATGTCTCAAAACTGGGAAAGTTAATATAAAAATTGGTCCCAGACTGATAATAGCTTTGAGTGTCTGACAGAAGAAAACATAAAGGTCTCTGGGGGAATGCTTCCACACCAGGCCAAAAAGGATTCTCATATATTTTTAAAAGACTTTCTAAAGATGTCGCAATTTTTAAAAATCACAAGATACATGAAAAAAATGATTTGAGGAGAGATCCAAAATGGCCGATTAACAACAGCTCAGGATTGTAGCTCCCAGTGAAAGCACAGAGAGGGAGTGGGCGCCGCAATTTCAGACGAATTTCTGTGGCCCACAAACTGGGAGATTCCCGGCGGACGAGCCACACGTGTCGCCAGTGCGGCTCTTTTGGCCGGCACAGCTGTTTTGCCGGCGCCCCAGCGGGGCACAGCGCTTCTCAGTGCAGAGTATACGCGACTGGGCGCCCTTTGAGTCGGCTCGGCTGCTCCCACCCCCACAAGGAGAACAGCAATTGGAAGCGCTGAGGACCGAGAGTTTCACAGTAAGCACACCTGAACCCGGGAAGACCAAGCTCTGTGGGGAAGGGGCGTCCGCCAAAGGAAAACTAAGAAATAGAAAAAACTTCATCACCAACAAGCCGGACGTCCACTCAGACCCAATCTGAAAGTCGGCAATTACAAAGACGACAGGTGGATAAATCCACAAAAATGGGAAGAAACCAGTGCAAAAA